>JAUZST010063723.1:0-22801 GCA_034779995.1 Parotocinclus haroldoi | reverse complement strand
TACGTGTATTTATGTATGTAGGTGTGTGTGTGTATGTGTATATATATATATATATATATATATATATATGTATATATATATATATATATATATGTATATAAAAAATGCGTGTGTGTGTGTGTGTGTGTGTATATTATGTGCCCATGCTTTTGAGCTCTGAGCTGCTAGGCTCCTAAGAATCCAAAGTAATCTGGATGTCGAGAAGAGTTGTGTAAAGTATCTGTGTGGACTCGTCAGGCCAAATGCGTCATTAAACCCACAGATTTGTTTTTGCTATGTTGGAATATTTTACTAGGTTTATGTACTTGTATCTGAATGTATGTAGGTGTTGGGTATTGTAACATTCCTGCGGTGGTGGGTTTAGTATAAGCCAAAGTGGATGTTGAAGTGGTGAGGTTCAGCTTGATTCAAACTTGCACAACAACGGCCTTTGCCAAGGTTATTGTCCAGCGTTGTCTCAGCTCAAAATAGACGCTTCATAGATTTTATTTAGAACAGGAGAATTAGCTTTACTGAAATTGTTGCAGTGCCGTCGCGCTATGTTTTATGTTAGAGCTTTCACTGGTGTGTTTGTGCATATTATTTTTTCGTTTCATTGGAAAAGATGTTATCTTTTGTTTTAATGCCAAAAAGGGGAACAGGGAAAATATTGTAAAAAAAAAAATGCTAGTCTATATGTATAAAGAGTAGCCATAATTAGACCTGCTTTTGTAATGCCACATGCAGAGCTTGTCCGTCAGACGCTGAAACACATCCACTTGCTTAATACAGTTAAGCTCTTCCCATTCTCAGTCACCCCAGCAGCTTTCTGATATCAGCTCAATTCACACTGTTAATCCGGGTCCGGTTCAGAGCAGTTCGTCTTAATCTCAGCTTTACTGTAAGGGGATAAATAAGTATTTTTGATAAAAATCTAGCTAAATAATCAGGTCAGGTAATTTCTAGGCAGTAATGAAACGTGTATCGGAGTCCTACCTCATGGCTTGTTGTGTCACTTTAGTTATGTGCTTCATTCCTAGCAACTCAGCGCGTGCTTAGATTTGTAAATATATCAGTCTGTCGTAGATCGTTTAAGCAGTTCTTTTCATGATGTCTCCAGTGAGACTCCTGAACGGATGGCATTCATCGAATAAGACATGATTTCAGTGTCACTCGTTCAGTAAATTACCTTTCGATTTGTTTTGTATCGTTTGGTTTTCTCTGGTTGATGGTGCTACCAGCACATGCCATTTACCTCAGGCAGTGCTACTTTTTTACTGTGGTGGATGTCATTCAGTGTCACATGATCAAACCTAGTAGTTATTTGATATCAAATAAAATCAGGATACAGGCATATCTTGCTCGTCACACATGCCATAGACTCTTTGTGTAACCCGTCTAGATAAGACTCCTTTGCTTAAACAGCCATGCAGCTTTTCTTCTGATCGCCTTCCATTAAGAGCTAAATCAGATGCTGTAATGAGCTTGCCATTCCACACAGACTACCTACCGATATGGTACAAGCACCGTGGTCCTGAGCAATGAACTTCTGCTATTCCACTGTAATTACCATCTCAGAACGGCATTGTGACAATGATCTATTCAGAATATATTTTAGGTATTGCTCTATACTCTGAATGACATTGTAGTGGGGTGGGTATTTACTAAAGTGGTTTCCACCCAAACACGGTGTACCTCTTAAACCTGTTTGACGACAATACCAATCCAATAATCAGTCACTTATCAATATAAATAATAGCTCATGTTTTTGTAAATACTAGTTGTATTAGCTGCATTTCCGTATAGGTACTGGCAAACCTGAATAGCTCCTATTATATGACAGAAATATCCTAGTGAATACCAATAAAGGATTTCATTTGAGGTATCAGAGAATTACAAACTGGTATGTATATTTTTTTTTTCCTTACTATGTTCAGGTTCTGGATAGTGATGGTATGACTGAAACGTTCCTGGACATGGATAACGTCGCAAATGGAATTTGTAATTGACTTATATTTTCTATCTGCCATTTCACATTTCATGTTCCTATCTTTATTCTCGCTGCTGAATAATATCTAGAAATCTATGTATATGTACTTTTTTGTAAGGCCATCTATGGAAAAGTCTTCTAAATAACTGTGAACATGCTTTCTTTGGGTGGCAGGTGTTGTGGGTGTAGTGATTTTACTCACTGTTCAATTGTCCAGTTCATTTTTTCAGATCGAGGAGTACAAGGAATGAATGTTCTTACTTTTTGGGTTGCTGTTACCGTGAAAATTCAAAGAGAAGGGCTGAAAGTTGTGCCTGGTTTCTTTTACCTGGACCGGGCTTCAGTTCATGGTTTGCGGGGGGGAAAAGCACTTAATTTAAACAGAGAATCTGAGCCTTTGTTCATAATGGAAGGCTTTAGCTCTATGTGAAACCAGGCCTGTTCTGTTCCTTGTTTTTAACTACCTGCTGGTTTTAGGGAGGTAAGCAGAAAAAGCAGACCATGTCCTCACTGACCTGTCTTACTCCTCTGATGCTTGTTTAGCATCAGTTTGTTGTGTATGTGGTGCAGTCCAAGTACTCTTGTTCTATGTACAGATCAACTGAATAAATTCAAACTTCTATTCTACAAATAAAAAAACCCTCTCAGGGGTACACAGACCGTTTGTCTCTTCCCTTCTGTGTTCATCGTCGTCTTCCCATCTTTATTTAGGAAATAAAGTCCTGAAGTTGTCAGATGACCTAAAAGATAAAGCGTTTGTGCTCCTAGGCAGTCATTGCACATGCAGTCATGCCTTTGGCTAGAGATGGAGTTTGTCAAATGTGTTTTTACTTTGTCAAACATGTTGTCTGAATATCAGGGGGATATTTGTGAATATGGAATATGTCATGCTCTGTTTTGTTTATACACAAGCTGTTGGAAGATCTATTTTGTTTCCAAATTTTCCAAGTCCTGATTTATGAGCTCATGCATCCATTGTGACTGTGTATTAAAACATGTTTTATGATCTTTTCTCATTATCATTAGTGGCATTAATATTGGATCGTACTCCCTTTTACCTTCAGAACTGCCTTTTAATTTTTGTGGCAAGTATTCAATACGAAACCATTCCTTAGATATATTGGCCATATTGTAATGATAGAATATAACAGAGATGCTGCAGCTTTTTCAGCTGCGCATCCATGATGTGAATCTCTCATTCCACCATGTCCCATAGGTGCGCTATTGGATTGAGATATTTGTCATGTTTAAGAAACCACGTTGAGGTGGTTTGAGCTTTGTGATACAGCCCCGTTGTCCTGCTGGAAATTGGCATCAGAAGATGGCACACTTAAATCTAGAGAATATAGTGACCCAATATAACAACGTAACTGTTAGCTGTTTAGTTGCTTTTGTTGTATGAAACTTTGCTCCCTCCTGAACCAAAAGGCTAACGTGGGCCAATTGGAACGCTCTCCTCCTCTCTTCGTCTAGTTTTGTTGAAAAGTGAAAATTACTGGTCTATATACTTGGTGGTTCCGCAGCCTGCTCCTCCAGTGAAAACGGCAGCATCTGCACTGGACGCATTGAGCAGAAGTAGTGTTCTTGCATCTGCCATAGCAGTCTGCTAATCAGATTGCATCATCATTGCGTTAAATGCAATCAGAGCTCCTTGATAAAATTTGTGTATTATGGGACTTACCTGAGCAGATGCGTCCTGAAACAGATTAAGCTTGTTGGTTATGATTGGTTGGTTATGCCGAGTGGGTAATCAAGATGCAATCATGCTAAAGCAGTCTAAATTTTTGCCCAAAGCGTATTGACTGCTGTTGTTGGGCTGGTCTCCTGCAGAGTGATGCTTACTGCTAGAATATTTTGCACATCAGGCAGGGCAGCTGTACCAGCTCTATACGCTTTGCTCGTCTGCTGACATCACTCTCATTTTGCCCTGCAGCCAATTTCTCCAGTAAGCTTTCCAACTCGGCAAAAGTTTCTTTCTCCTCCATGTCAACGTGGTATCAAGTAATGTACAGACCAAAGTATTGTAACATCAAGGAAGCTCACACATCGCTGTAAGCATTCTGATTTATTCCTCAACTTGCCGCACGGTTTAGTAGTGAAGCTATTCTATATAGAATAAGAACCACAGAAAAGCAACCATTCCATTCTGTATGGAATAAGAACCATTTACACCCGAAACGGTCTACATTTATTTATCCAATACTCGTCCATCACATTGGTATGTTTATTTATTTTATGTAATGTTTCTTTTATTTAATGTTACTGTCAGCATCAACGGCCATTTCAGCGGCACACTCAAGGTTACGTCCGTAGACGTTAACGTCAAGACTAGTCATTAGTTCTTATACTTGTTTGTTCGTTCATGGAGAAAAATGTTAATATTGTATATCAGTGAGTGGCAAAACTATGGGAAGCTTTAGGATTAGCAGTGATTTGAAAGTGTGATTGGAGTCAGAGGTTATTGGTCAATGTGATGACAATCCAGTGTGAGTGGACACTTGTATTTAAAGAAGAGGGATCTATTGAAGTCCGAAGCCAAATCCATACATAAAGTGTTTGAACTCAATTCCACAGTCAGACAGACTGAAAAAGGAAGAAATTCACGACCACTTTTACCCTACTCAGATGTAGTCAACCAACAAAGATCACTCCACAGACAAGGTATGTAATATTCCATAAGATCAGAAATGAAGCCAGGGTAAATTAAACTAAAGGCCTATCCCACATTGATAAATCTCAATGCTAATATGTCTGACATTAGGAGGATCCTGAACAATGGCGTGAACCATTGTTTCATAAAGAGCATTGCTGTCCATCTGCAGTTTGCTAAAGATGACATACTGGAGAAATGTTTTGTGGCCACGAGACCCACTGTATTATTATTTATAATCTGCTCTAAGTGCTGACTTGTGGCTTCTTTTTCTTATTCGCTCTCACGTTCTTCAGTCCGATTAAACGGAATTTTGGTCCAAATAAGCGAATAACATTACACGTATATAATAGGATTTGTTTCGGTGCTTTAGGATTCGGTCCGAATAAGCGGCTGCTCCCATTAACCGGATTCGACTGTATATATATTGTAACGTGTTCATGCATTTGCATACCTGCTTAATCCAGTTCAGCGTGACATGGGAACCTAGGACAGGAACCAATGCTAAACGGGGCGCATGCACACACACCCATTCTGGGACACTTTAGAGACAAGTCGAGATAAATACAAGCAGAACGTGCAAACACCACACAGACAAATGTAACGCAGGAAATGCTGGAGCTGTGACATTTGCTTCATGTGCTATCCCCAGGTTACCATACTACAGGGTATTTGCATTGTCACATTATTGGATGTCTCATGTTTATGTAGGAACTAATTCAGTCTCCTCCCGTCCCCTATAGGCACAATATTAGGTTTATGATTTTTCACCATTCTGGCCGCCATTTGTAAATCACACTTCTTTCATTATTAAGGACGTTCAAAAGCGCATGAGACAGCATCAGGCAGCTCTGGCTTTATTGTCTTACTTGGTGGGTATCGTCTGGAGGATCAGTTCTCCTCCGTAGTGCAGCTTTGACTTTAAATTGGTTGCGTGCAGGCTGTGGTGAGCGGGATGCTGTGTGTTTGATGTGTGGCGTGAGGCGAGTCGCAGTGTGAGCGGGCTTGGGATTAAAAGCTAGATTGATCTGAGTGTCAAAAAGAGATAAGCACACTGGTCTGGCTGATTTATTGGGGAGGCAGGGAGTTAATATCAGAGCACCCAGCTGTGAGCACGCGCACACACGCACGCACTGAGTGGCCTTTATGTACAACACTAACATTACTTAATATTAAATGAACCGTTTTAGGAGATGATTGAGTCGAAAGAGAAAACGAGATGAAAGGTAGCATGAATTGTTAAGGATGCCGTTATTAATTCCTTGTTTATGTTTTTGGTATTTCCATTATGTGCCATAGCAACAGAGCCTGCCTGTAGGCTTATGGATGCACATGTAAATGAAATTGTGTTTGTGTACAATTTGGCACTGGCTCAAGTGTTTTCTTTTTTGTATCTAGTCTTTCTTGCTCTTGCTTTCTTTCTGTGCCCAGGGGGACTGCTGAATGTCATTAGCGCTAACAGTGTCCACATGGCGGTAATGTATTGCAGTGAGGGATATTGACAGGGAGATGATTCAGTATAGTCATGATGGATGAAGCAGACGCTGTGGGCAAGCACATGCAGGGCCATACGTGATCTCGCTGAGAGAGAGGCAGCACAGAGCGCGTTCTTTCTCTGCTGTAGCATCACAGCTATGAGGTGCACTCTGTCTGTCTGTTCTTGATTAGCAAGGAAATATTTTAATAGGTAAAACAATGTTTTATCTGTGGTGTTTTTTATTGCTCTGTTTACTGGCCATCTTGCCATCTAAGAGCTATTAGAAGTGAAAGGTAGCATTATCTTCCTTCATCTAGTTTGTTGACTGGCACCGTGCCCATCTGTATGTACCAGTCTTGAGCATTGTCACTTTTGCGAGCTTTACCTCAGACCATAATTTGGGTTTACTGACCTGAGCCATAAATGCCACTTGACTTACCATGATAGAAATGCCGACTGTATTCATGATCACTCAGCTTACTCGGATTCATTTATTGTCATTCTAAATCAAATGTTAGTTTGGACAGTTTGTCTTCGTCCTTGTCCATCCATGGAAATGAGACATCAAGAGTCAAGAGTTGGACTCTTGAGCAAGGCTTGTTAAGATTGTTTGTCATTAGTTGCAAGTCACTCTGGATAACAGCATCTGCTTAATGACTAAATATAGATGTAAATACCACTATGAACCTCATGAAGTTCATGAGGTTTATCCTTTCCCCTTTGTAGAAAAGCACTTCCAAAGTATGAAGTTTACACCCCCATGCAAAGCAAACCTGTTTAAACACAAACAGCCATGGCTTTTGTCAATCTATTGGATTGTATACAACAGCAACAGCCACAACAGTCTGCCTCCTTGGTATAATCCAATTGTCCATTTACTCTACTTAAATAGGAGGGAAAGATGCAGGGAAACTTCTCTCACTATGGCAGCTGATACACCAGTAAATCAGAGGACTGCATTGTTTCCTGTCTTTATGTGCATTAAAAAAGACTTATGGCCATTACCTGCCCCTTAGGTGATAAGATTAGCTGAGAGATGCACTATAATACAATTGACTACTATTAACTTAGAATGAAATGGGAGATTTTACATCAACTATTACTGTTAATGGCTGGGAAATTTCTGCAACATTCTCCCCCGGGGTCTGCTCCTAACTCCAAAAGCTTGTAAACCATAAGAAGAGAAGAGTAAAGGAGAGATAAAACAGAACAATATAGTGAAAGTAAGATGTGTTTCTTATCTTCACCATCTCAGTGAAACTGGAATCTGCTGAACGTGGGGCTCTTTAACCTCCTCTTTTTCTGTCGTAACTTCCATCATGAGCCGCGCTGATGTCCTGTCAGCTACTGCTACTGCTGCTTCATTTATCCCCCAGCCAGGGGTTTTGTTCCTCATACATCATGCTGGAGCTGGGAGCCTCTAATCGGGCATCGCTTGGGTGTGAGCTTGCTACTGGAGCTCGAGGTGATTGTGACAATTTGATGGACAGTGAAAGTGATGAGTGAAGGAGGTGATACTGTAGATTTATGTGTCATGAACGGAGTACATCATAAAACATTGGACTTACTGTTGCAGCTAAACACATTAATATGCAAAGTCAACAGAGCAGTTAATGCAATCCAGCTTATCGTGCAAACACACCGGTCAATGTATACACACAAAATTTATACATGAAAGTCCAACGGCAAGATAATGTGCTTTTTTCTGGCTGAAGGCATTTTGAAATATTTTCTACTCATTGATTCGCTATGCGCCACCCAAACCTGCTTTCTCCACAATGATATGAATGTATGAATCAATATGTTATCATAGTTGCTTTCAGAGTATAATGCTGAACCAATAGCCGGTGGTTCTTCACTGATGCCCATCCTGCTTTTCTTTTTGTGGTAGTAATTCTCTCTTAAGGAAGGTCGTTCACAGTCAGAATAGAGAAGCCGTTATAAACATCATTAAACTGTACAAACTCACCAGCGCTGTTGCTCAAATGTGTGCAGATTAATCAATTGGAGACATCTGCCCAGGTTAAATAGTTTTTTATGGTTATGGTATATTGATGCGAGCACATTGATTCGGTCCAGCCCTCAGTGTGAAAGAGCCTAAATAATTACTTTGGAAGTGAAGTGGAACACGTATCAGGAAAAGATGTAGACTCTTTCATTTTTCATTGTGATTTATCTAGTCTTTTAACCCTTTCCCCTTATCCTTTTCTGTTTCATTTTGTTAAGTTGAAGAACAAGTCACCTCAACTTTTTCTTACTACAATATTTAAACAAAATATTGCTCGACGCAGTATAATATTTGTATAGTGTATACAAATGGAAAGCCCCTAAAAGCCTGGATATGACTTCATAAACATTAAACTCGAAACATATTTGTTTTAGACTTTAACTTATTTTTCTCTCTTAAATATGCTCAAGGCCAATTCCCAGCCCCCTGCTGAGTAACCTAGGGGTGCAGCAGGTCAGCGGGTGCCTATAAACATTTTATATGCGGATTTCCATGATAAAAGCAAGCATGCAACTATAAAGTGTGCCGTTGTCACGTCCACCTCCAAAAGAAAGCATTGCCCTCTGTTGTAGAAGCATGGAGATGTACCCATGCCTGACTTTTCTTCCTCAGACTTGGCCAATTTTGTCAGTGCAGCACCCAGCCAGGCTGGCAGCACCATCGAGATTAAATATTCTGGCTCTGCAATTGTGGCTATGGAATATTAATCATAAGATTTGAAATCGTGGCTGCCACACTTTGAGCCTTTATCAAAGACGTTAGTCTTAAACTGTAGTCTTAACATTTTGTCTAACATTCCCATGAACAACATTCACTAAACCCATAAAGTAAAGCAATTTTCTTTATGACATTTGTTATTAGTAGTAGTAGTGTTAATAAAGACAGAATAAATGTTAATGTTTTTAAGCCTTAGAAGGCATCATAAGTGTGCTGAAATTTCATTCTGAATTCATTGTATTGAAAGGAAAATAACCTTACGTACTGTATATACTGTAGAATTATATACTGTGCAATTAGATATTAAACTATGTAATGACTTTGTAATCACTCTCACTTTGTGAGCCATTGCCCAAGGCTCAGCCGAGAGGGAACTGGGATTGCTCTCACCCACAGCACCTTTTTAGCCTTTGACTGCATTCCCCATTAGTAAACAATTTGTTCGATAAATGTTTATTTTGTCTGAAATTCTGTTTATTTTGTATGCAACCTGTTTTATTTTGTCTGTGAAAATGGTTCATGTGTGAGGTCATATAGGGAAGATGCTGCACGTGCAAAAGAAGAGGAAAAAGGAGCACAAACTAATTTTGTGTGTATGTTGTGTGCTTTTGAGGGCTTTGTGGTGTAGAAGTGATTTTACAATTGCTGGACAAGACAGTCTTTGTTCCCAAAAAAACCCTCACTTTTAAGTATGTTGTGATCACTTTATGAAATGTCATCACATTTCAAGCTGTTTAGGGGGTTTTCTCTGTATTAATAATGGGTCAACACAAGGGTTATAACTACTTGTTTCAGTTAAAAGTCACTTTGAATAAATGTGTGTAAAGGTAAGTGATGTTTAATAAAATATATTTTATGGAATAATATTAAGTCTACCATAAGTACAGGTTTATTAGCAAAACGTATTTGATTGGTACCTACTGAAATTGTGTTTGTTTTAACAGTGGAGTAAGCTTATTGCCCATGACATTCTTATACTTGCTTTTCTGGCCATGTATTTACGTATACAGCGTTCCCTCGCCACTTTGCGGTTCACCTTTCGCAGACTCGGTGCATCGCGGGTTTTCAAAAAATATTGGACAATTTATATCACGGATTTTCGCTGTTTCATGGTTTTTTTGGAATGTTTACTTATTTAAAAAAAAATCACAAAATTTATAAAAATATATTTAAAATATTAATTCTTACAATAAAGGAATGTATTTACTCCGTGGATCTACATCTAGGCCGCCCATGGAGGTCGGGTCCCCTGTTGAGTCTTGGTCCTCCTGAGGTTTCTTCCTATTATTCTAGGGAGTTTTTTCTTGCCACTGCCGCCCTAGGCTTGCTCAACTTGGGATTGGCCTTTTAGTTAATGTATTACTGTAAAGCTGCTTTGAGACAATGCTACGTTGTAAAAAGCGCTATATAAATAAAATTGAATTGAATTGAATTGGATGAATACTCACCAAAAACGAGAAGTAAGACCAGAACATCGGCCGCCTGAGTCTCTACTTGTCAACATGACGAGGTTTTATCTGCGGTTTTGTGTTCGCTGTTTGTAAAAGTTTCATTATAGACTGAATTCATTCAAGCCCTACAGTGAAACCAAAACGTTCTGCAAGTTCTACGGCTAAATTAGCGTCTAAATACTTAAATAAATATATCGTCCTTACTTCGTGGGTTTTCATTTATCGCGGGAGGTCCTGGAACGTAACCCCTGCCATAAACGAGGGAACACTGTGTGTCATTTAGCCAACAAGCTAAGGGTCTTGCTCAGGGGCCCCACAATGGCATCTTAGCAGAAGTGGGATTTGAACTCTATACTGTAGTCCAGTACTTTAACTATTAGGATACCTCATACCATGCGCCAATCTTATATAAGTACATTAACGGTGCTAAATTGAGTTGGGTTATACTCTGGAACATTTGGTCATATCAGAATGAACAGCAGGGAAAATTAGTTCTCTAAGAAATTAGATATCTACTCTCTCTGTCTCTTTCTCTCGCTGTCTGACTGTCTGTCTGTCTGGAGCGTAGGGCTTTTCAAATGACTTCGATTAATGCAGAATGCTGCCTCAATTAAAAAATCCAAAGCTATCATGAATTTTTCATACTCTGAGCGTTTAAGCTAATTATGGAACAAATGAGGCACTTTTCACTGTGGCACCATGGAGCACGCTGACATTGATGGCTAATGTCACTGTCACAGGACCTCACTTTGCAGCAAAGCTAATCAACACACCTTCTTTAGTATTCCTTCCCAAGCGCACGCATGCTTTTCACACTGTGTACATGAAATTTAGCTCCTAGCACAGTGACATAAATTTTCATATGGTAATGTGTGAAAAATTATTATCTCCCGCCAAGCAACGTTTTTCTGTACTGAATAATTCGACCACTAATTTAGAAAAATAGCCTGATTTATCTTTTAGCTTTTTGTGGCCTAAACATGCCAAGGCTCGATTTGCTGTGCCAACTCAGTACTCGCATATATTAATATTGATTCATATTTGCTTTGAGGTGCCAAATAATCCAAGGGCTCGAATGTAGCATTGTTTATGCTGTGAAGTATATGGTTTTGCACTTGGCTGTTGAAGCATTGGAATGGAAAGGTGGTTCCTTATATACAGTAGCCTCCAAAAGAAATTAGCATGAAAAGCAGATCTGTACCTAATTTGAAAGAACTGTCTCTCTGGAGGAGGAAAGGAAACGAACAGAAGCAAAGACTTCTTAATACTTTATTGAGTTTGAACATTTGGCTCAGATGAAATATTCATTGATCCTGAAAATGCTGAAATTGTGACTGCCGGCTTAAGCAAAGTGACAAGGGATTATAAAATGGAAGTAATGCACACATTTTATGTTAAAACATTCAAATTTTATATGATTTTAGAGAAAATTGAGCTCACTATATAATTCAAAGGTGATGACTTTTTTGTGGAAGATATAATGTTTTGATGTGTAGCAAATGCTGTCTGTAACCAAACCAAACAAGATTATGTAAGGGTACTATAGTAAGACTGTTTAGCTACCAAATCAGACGCGGAAACCTTTGACTTTCTAACTGTAGAGTGGCGTTTGAAAGTGCGGACCCTTTAGAATTTTCTATATGTCTGCATAAATGTGTCTTCATCACATGATAATCATCAGATTTCCAGCTAAACAAATTAGACAAAAGTTTCACTTGGTAATTCATTTATTAAACAAAATCATTCGATATTACATATCCGTGAGTGAGAAACTATTGTGAACCTGTTTTGACCTTCTCATGTCGCAATAAATGCAAGGAAATGATTCTGATACCTGCTGACCAGTTCTACACCTTGGATGATTTTTTTGACCATTCCTCCATACAGATCAGCTTCAAATCTGGGATGCTGGGTTGGCTATTCCAGAGAATTAACTTTAGCCCCATTTAATCATTTTTGGTAGACTGAGCTCCAAAAAGGTTCCTTAGCTATTCTGATGGTGGACTCATGAACATAAGCCAATGCTCATTGGTGAACATAAAGGTGTTAAAATCCATATAAGTTCCTTTGTGCTCTTTTGTGACCTTGTATGCTGTTTCAAGTCAAGGTCACATTGGGCTTCGGAATGGGAAAGAGGAGTGATTGCAGTGAGTTTGGCATGGTAGTTTCTGTTAGATGGGCTGGTCTAAGTATTTCAGAAACTGATCTACAGGGCTCTTATCATGTTTTCTTTATTAACCATAACTCCCCATCACCTCAGCTGCGACCGAGTCCTAGCTGTGGATTCTAGAAATTGGGCATCTCTCCCAGGTGTGATTGGCTGCTTTCTTGACTGGTGATCCACGATTACACCTTCACCCTCTTCTCACGAGATATACCCCAGAGACCCCATAACCCTGACCATGAAAAAATGTAAGTAAATTAAATATTCCTTGTATTCAAGACATTTCAGTGAATTTTATGCTGGTCCTGGTGTGAAAATGCTGGTCCACTCCATCATTTTTAGTGGTAGCTACAAATGATATGACCTTCTGAACATGGCTGGTAAAGTTCTGTGTCAGTCAGTAAATCTGTCAGTCAGATAAGGATATTAACTATTGACTTTTCTATGCCAGCATATACAAATGTATGTTATTATGATTTACACAGTAGGGAAGATAAGTACTTTTAACTATTGTGAAATGCAGGCTGCAATCACTTGTGGTCCATTTTATTCAAATGGTAATGTTGCTGGGAGGTAAACAGGCAAGGTGATAGGCACACAAGCTGCAGGAGGACTTCAAATAAAGCATGTTGGGTTCAAGAAGCACAGGATATCTCCAACATTCTCTGTTTTCAGTGTGTACAGGAGTTAGTAGCATGGTATTGAAATGACAGGTACCCTCTGTTACTGTGAAAGAATAATTAGCCATGATTAATTTTTCCATTCACTATCCGCCACTACAACTATCAGACACATACACATTTCAGTTAAATGAAGATGAACATTTCAGAGTTTCTTTTGATTAGTATTCTGTGGAACTGTTAGCATGGAAAAAAAGAGCTAGCGTCAGCCAAGACTGTCTGAAGATGGAAACTTTAATTTGCTGAGACTTCAAGCTGCCACTGCTGGACAGTGAAAGTAAAGCATGCTGGATGAGCAGAGAAACACAAAAGCTGAAGATTGGGCTGAAGTGGCCTTATTTGCCCCACTGCTGGCTCTTTTTGAGCTATAAGATTGACCTGAAAGTACAGTAGAAATAGCACAGTGCCTATTGCAGCAAGGGTTGAGACTCAACTTAGGGCAATGCAAATGATGATGGGCTTTATGCAAATGTCTACAGTCTAAGAAGTGAGATTTCTCATTTTAGAACCTTACCTTTCTGTTGGTGGAAGCCAAAGTATGGTAAATTCTTATGTAAATGACCATTTTAGGGTCGATAAACACTATATATAGAAGAGTTTTAGAGTTTATAGTCACTTTAGGGTGGTTATATGTAGCATGGATAACCACTTTATGAAAGATAGTCGTAGGGAATATGACCGTATTAAGGTGGATATTTCTAACCTTTGCCGAGATAATCCATCAACCTCTCAGGTGCGGCATATCAACATGCCGATTAGACAGCATGATTATTGCACGTGTACCTTAGGCTGGCCACAGTAAAAGGCCATTCGGAAATGTACTGTTTAATTTGACTGTATTGGGGGTCCGGAAGGTCAGAAAACCTGTCAGTAACTTTTGTGACCACCTCATGTGTCTCATGCAGTGCAACACATTTTTTTTCTTTGCATAGAGTTGATCAGGTTGACTGTGACCTGTGGAAGTTGGTCCACTCCTCTTTAGAGGCTGTGCAAAAATGCAGGATATTGTCAGGAACTGGAACATGCTGTTGTATATGCCAATCCAGGGCATCCCAAACATGCTCGGTGGGTGAGATTTTGGCCATTAAATGAGTGGGTATGCTGACACAGCAAGAACTAATATATTTTCAGCTTCTAGGAACTGAATATATATATATATATATATATATAAAATTCACTCAGTCTGACCTTTTTGTTTCTTTTTTAGGAACTGAAAATGTGCTCATTGCCTGCCACTTAGGCAATGTGTATATGTGTTTTAGCAATAATGGAATAGAAAATGTAATAGAAAATCAAAATAGTTATGCATGAATTTTGATGTTTATTTGTAGTCTAAATGACCCCTTGGAATAGTGGCATAGAAACTCAAAAACATAATTTCCACCTATTTAAAGAAATAAAGGAAAATGAAAAGCTGGTGCTGCGTTTTAACACATTTCCCAACCATATTAGACAAATGAACATTTAAAGAAAATATTTGCTAAAATGTTTAAATATAACAGGATATCGGAAGTGTCTTTAACTGTAGCATGACCCATATATTATGTAGTGTATGTGTTTGGTTACTGATGTAGGAGTTGAAGGCCTGTAGCCTGGCCTTTAGCGGGTTCCCAAGAGGACAAGAAAGTACAGGTCCAGGTATGAGATCGGTAAAAACAAAGAGAGAAGCAAGAAGAAGTGAGACAGAACGGGGTCAAATAATGGAAGGAAAAGAGTGCAAGGCAGAGGGAGTGGCGAGAGAGCTAAGAGGATTGCTGTCAGTAAGTCAGGACCAGTGGCAGTAGCGTGACTTACTTCTGATCACCTGGACGTCTGTCAGCTTGACTTGGTCTTCAGGAGATGTCACAGAAATTCTGCCTGTCGCTCCCTGTATCATCACTCAAGTGCTTGCACACACCCTCACTTCACTCTTATGCCAGAACACACTCCAGGATTCCCTGAAGGCTAACCCCGAGTGAAGACTCTTGTGTGGAAGTGTGTCATGGAGAGCTGTGTTCTCCAGCCGTCAAAAGCTCTCTGCCATGCAGCGTGTTCACGCCAAGTGCCTCTGTGATGCTAGCGGGTTCACAGTTAGAGCGAGCCTATCTTCAAGCATGAAAATGATGAGAGTAAGCACCATGGTGTGTGTAAACAGTGGGAAGTTTGATGGAAAGTGAAGGCAGTGTGAATACACACTACGCATTCCAACTGGCTGCCCGCTAGCCCTGCACCTGCATACAATGAGACTTTCATCGCTCACTAGCTCATTCTTACTGTGTTTGGGCTGTCAAGTTCTACGAAAAGCATTTAAATTTCATTCAGATTTTGTTTCTGAATGCATGCCCATGGTAATTATCTTGAAATGTTTGTACCATGGCAATTGCTGTGGAAAGCCTACACAGAAAGCCCAGTTTCCCCCCACAGTTTCATTAAAATCTGGCAATGAAATGTTTACCAACATATTATTCATTAATTTTGGTGCAATTCAATATTTTAGCAAAACAAATAATCACCCTCCAGTATCACTCTGCTCATTGATTAAATTCAACTCCTTATGAACAAACCAGCATGCGTTGAAAATCACCTTTGGAGCCCCCAACACAGAGCTAATACAAGCTCAGTGAAGCCTGTGCACCTCTGAGTGCCTATAGCATGATTGTGTTCTTGCTAAAAGTACATCTCCAAATTAGAAAAGTTGGGACAGTATATAAAAAGCAAATGAAAAAAGCAGTGTTCTTTGTACTTTTATTGCAGATAAAGATATCTTGAGATAATGTTTAGTCTGATCAACTTTATTTTATTTTTTTAAATATACATGTAGTTTTGTAATTCAGTTCTGGAACACTTTCCAAACAAACGTTAAGGGCAAAGTAAAGCATTTATCACTTTGTAACGTTGCAAAATCTTAAGGTGTGCAACAGCACGTCATTTTCTTGGTTTCAAAATCAACATCAAACATTCTACACTGCGGACAGGTCAGGACTGTAGGCAGGTCTGGCCAGAACCCGTACCCTCTACCTCTGCCGCCTCTGTCTAAAGAACATCTCGAAGGCCGTGTATGTTATTCTAAAATGTGCTTTTCTGTAATAATGCTGACAGCACAGAAGTGTACATTATCTTTGCCAAGGGCACCAACACAGCTTCATATCAAAATCTGGCTTTTGAACTTGTTGCTGATAAAAATCTGAACAGGCGTTATCGTCTTTGTGGAGCACACGGCACGCAATTCTTCCAAAATATCAGCAATACTGATTTGTCTGGACACAATGCATGTTTCCACTGTGTGATGGTCCATCCCACATGCCTCATGGTCCAAAGAAGTCAATGTCAATGAAAGAACCTACTGAAATTAGTACTTTGCTTTTATAGTATATAGTCATTCTCATTCTCACTTCTCTGATTTTTGTGTTTACGAAGAAATAAATGCATTCTTTCTTAGCTTAATTTATTGGCAAATAAGAGCAAGCACAATGTAATTTAACTGATTACCATGATTAAATATTCTAATGTTTTGACTGCATGGGTTTTAAACATTTGTCCATTATGATTGTATTTATTACTTATTACAATAGTTTGTAAGTTTTAAATGTAACTAAAAATGCTAAATCCAAAGTTAATTGGATTCCCCCTCGGTCAAGGGACCTTATGGCTAAAAAGATTTCTAAACTACATTTCAATAAACCTGTTTTAACTGCTAAATAAGATATTAAACACTTAAACATGGATGATTTCCTTCGGAACACATAAATGTTATGAGAATTTGAGAAGTGTTGAGACAGTAAAAAGCGAACTCATAGGCTCGATGTGTTCCTGCTTTCTGCTCATCTCATTTCACTCGAATTAAGTGAAATTTAAAATGTAGTAGCAGCGTGTAACAATTCATTGAACTGTCAGCTGGATTTTACTCATTAACAGTAGTGTGGCCTCAAGGCTTGGTTTGACTGAGAATAATATGCTGCTGTGTTTGTGGTGTTCTTTAAGAGCTTTCTCTTCCTTTGTTTGATAGTAGTCTTATTGTGTCGTCTTGTCCAGAACTCACGGTTCTTGTCTGTAGATATGTGTGGCCTATATTTCAATACTCACCTATCCTGCAGTTCCATGCTGTTTGTGACAGACAAAAGTTAAATTAGAGTGAGGTAGAACAGGTGGATGAGAGGTATTTCTGTTTTGGAGGAGGTTGAGGCTGTGATGTGCCCCAATGGATAACTGTCATGCAACAAGCAGTCACAGGGACAGGAGTCGCTGTCTGTCCTGCTATATGAATCTCACTCTCACTCGGCCTCTTGTCTGACAGTAAAGGTCATGGTCGTCTCCCCTGTCTCTGTCTCTCCCTCTGTTCTCTCAACTGCTGACAGGTCCTCCTGCGGGATCAGACCCTGGCTTCCCTCACTGGCAAACGGCTGTAATAATTCATATTTAATTAATGTTTTCCTCCTAATATTATTGCTGTCTCTTCAGGCTCAGCTTGGAGAAATGTCCTTCTGCACACTTTGTGAATAAGTGTAGACCACCGCTCACGTAATTAGCCTCAAGTCAGGTGTGCGCAGGATAAAATGTAGGGAATGTGCTGTAGATGCATTTGTAGCACACTGCTCATTTTGCAGAAGTCAATGTTGGAAAGCAGCAATTATATTGTTTAAACGGTAAGTGTTACTGTCATTGCGGGACACTCCTGGTCTGCTTGTGTTACCTCTTTACTGTTAGGAAACTCTGAAACCTGAAAGTCCTTGGTAAGAGGGAACAATCAGAGTGTACCACAAATCAGCCCTAAGAGCAGAAAAATGACAGCAGGGTGCAGGCCATCCAACAAGCAAAAGGAAATGAACTCAAACCAAAACATTAAATGATATGGATTTGGAAGCTTGGGCAAAGACATAAACTGACATGGCGGTATGGAGACAATCTGGAATTCATGCATGGTGGAAGCTGGCAGTCTTGTCCTTAAATTAGACAATGCCTCACACCCTGCAGAACCTGATGCATAATCCGACCGACAGACAAGCTTCATCATGCCTGAACATAAATAGAACAGGATAGAAACTGGGGAAGCTCAGCATTGAGAACCAGTGCATCACTTGAGCTTCTCCAGTCGTCTCACTGTACAACTCACTGCTGCTCCATGCTCCAGTTTCTGTTCAGAACCACGAGTTGTCATGCGGAGGCACCCTTGGTTTGCTGGTGCTACCTTGCTATGCTGACTGTGAGCTGGCAGACCCAACTACCTTAACTGTGAGATCATTTTAAAATTCAGAAGCCAATAATATTAAATCAGCTTCTTTAATTTACAGAGACATTGGTCCAGAGCTGGGTCGCATAGCCAAGCTACGGCTTCACCAGAACAATAGCGAACAGCCCAAATCATAAAAAAAACGCTTATAGACCAACCAAACTCTACAGGCAATCTATATTCTGACTGGTACAGGTCCTAGCATCCAGCATAGCACTATGACAGCCAAATGGTGAACCATGAGTGCTCATCACATCTCAGAGGCTAATTATGGTGTTCACATCAGATGACCGGTCCTCCTACTCTCCTCCTGTTGACTGCCTTCACATTTTCACCACATTTATACTAGACAATGCCAATAGACTCTGTTATGTTGCCTATTTAACTATTTCATCATATTTTCTATTTGTTAATTGTATTGTGAACAGTGAACAGAAGCATTTCCATTATTGTCCATGAAAAGAAAGTTGCTTTCAACTGCTCCAGCATAGGGTAACACTATAGGAGTGCAGGACCTCATCTCGGTGTCTGACAGCAGCCTATGATCTATTTCTGATGATGTGGAGCTTGGTAAGCTCACCAGTGCTGATGCCAAACCAAATCATGATTCCACCACCACTGAAGGAGTCCCTTTCTCACACAGAATTCTTCCGTGTTCCTTATTCACACCAGATCAGGACATGATTATTGTCAGGCTTCATCAGAGAAGAACAGCTGACCAATGACGATTCTTATTAGGGTTCTATGGCTGATTTGTGTTTGGGTGCATACCCATCATCCAGTGGCAGAAAGAAACTGTCTCCGCAGCTGTTTTTTGGCATTGCAGTGCCTGCTCCTTTTTGCCAATACGGTCAAGAATCGCTATGGGATGTTCCACGTGCTGTTGCCACTCTTGTCTGTGTTTGATCCACTACAAGATGTCCTTCAAGCTTCACATTCAGCCAAATTGTGTTGCAGAGGCATTGTAAGACCTGGGAAATTGCAGGATGTGCCTATACTCCAGCAATTTCAGCCTTTTATATAGTGCATTTACACCACTGAAATAACTATTGAAATAATAATTAGAGGTCTAGTCTACCATTGTTCTCATTTTTATTTTGTAGTTTGTTCTTTGTCCTACAAGCATCATGCTAAAGCCATGGAACATTAATCAAATCCCTCACCTTTACACATTTACATAAATACCTGTCATTTAGCAGACTTTTATTCAAAGTGACATAAAATTGAAAGTCTTACAATCCAAGCAGCTGTAAGTTAGAGGCTTTGCTTAGGGACCCAAAAGTGGCAGCTTGGAAAAGTTCATATTCAAACCCTGAGCCTTCTGGTCAGTAGTCCAGTACCTTAACTGCTACATCACCATATTCCACTCCAGTGGTACATAACTCTGTTCACCCTTTTGCTTTTTGTATGGGTTTACTTTTGCAAGTTTGTTTTCTGCCAAGTATTCAAATGGGGAGGGGTGCTCAGCAAATAAAGCTAGAACAGTGGGAGTGGAGGGATGTGGACAGTGAGTATGCTAGCGCTTGTGGTTTTAAGCAGACCGTGCCTGGAGTTGGAGCTGATCATATTAAACAGTGAGACACTGGAGGCATTAATAATACATTAGTCTAGCTGATTCTCCTGCTATGCAACCAAAGCCCAAAATTCTGCATTCCCCACAGATTCATCCAACAGATCCATTTAACCCAGGAAAAAGGGAGGAGGGCCCTGTAAGAGAGCTAATACACTCTTGTTATTAACTCAAAGGCAAAAGAAGAGAGCGACCCAATGCTTAAAGTAGATGGAGACCTCAATTAAGTTTGTTATGGTGAGATCAGTGCAATCGGGTGACTAAATGCTTCTGCGCTGTAGCCCCGTGCTGTTTGTGTGGACTTTGTCTTGATGTCCTTCAAACAGTAACATACAGTATATAGGAAATAGGTTGATATTAGATTTAGAAGCTAGTGTTCCTAGTGTGGGTTCAGTCAAAACAGACTCCTTGTCTCTGACTTTGTGTATTGCATTAGATAATGTTGCTGAGAGGCATTACGCAGTGGAGGGCATAAGATGTGGTCGGTCGACACCCGGGAGGGGAAGAAGTACATTTGACTGAGTGAGTGTCACCAGCCCCCTCCATCCTCATGCTTGTCCTGGTCTGGCCTTTCTTCAATGCAGCAGTGTGTGATGCAGGAGGCTTGGGGCTCTGGAGTAAAGCCACGCCACTAAAGTACTTCAGTTTGCCCTATACACCACTAATGGGTTTACAGGGGCTATGCCTTGGGTACAAACCCACACATAGATGAGAACTCATTATCACCTGCTAACATAGGCATACTCAATATCAAATTCTTTTACTGGAGCACAAAACTTTCCAGTGCCCTGATAAATACATTATAATTCTATATACAAGGTATAGCCGTTCACAAAGTATAGATTGGGGGGTTGTAAGACTCTGAAAAGAGTCTTAGAACTTTGTGTAGATGGAGTTAATGCCGATGCCTAAAACATCGACGATGCCAAGAAATACCAAGCGTAAGCATTAATAGTATATGTATAGTTCTGTAATGCAGAAGGACTGGTATGGGGGCATGATCTTAGAAATGATATCATGTAAAGTCATTTAGTCCTATCCAGGCTGTATTGCTGTTGGTTGTAGTGCTGATTGGCTGACCAGACAGATCGGTTTTCTTTCCCAGTCCCATCTCCCTCCAGCTCTCCATCATCTCTCCTCTCTTTTTCTCCTTCTTCAAACAGTAATCTACATAAAAAGGAGTTGAGGAGCAGCTGGTCATTGGGGTTTGTTTTCCTTTTTAAACATGCCTTAGAGACAGATCTATATCTGGCAGATAGCCAATCTTTTAGAAGTACTGTTTGCTCTTCAGGTTTGTACTTCTACAAAGATTTGGTTGATCAAAGCACTATGAAAGGCCCTGCCGCTTCAAACATAGGCCCCATTCCTCCACGTTTGCCTCAACCCACTAATCACCATGGCAACCATATAATCCCTACGCTGCCATTTCAGGTAGTGAGGAGAGTGAAGGAAGTGTCATTTAAATGTGATGTGACTATTCTCTATATTTTCTCAAACATGAACATATCCTAGTACATGGATTAACTCACATACTGGACATCCTCCGGCTCACTCCACGGTGGCATTGTGAAACGTCTCTAACATGCAAATGTGCGTGCACTTAGCAAGAAATTGACAGCACAATATGTTTTACCCCATATGGCATTTTTCATTGCTCTGAATACATATTCATGGGGATGACTGAAAGCGTAGTCTCATCGTTTGCACAAAAAGAACAATCAACTAATAACCTCTTCGCTGTGGGAGTGAAAAAGTGCCTGAGCAAAATCCCAACTGGGCAATTATTACATGAGACACGGGGAGCATGAAGACATCACTATCTCATCTTCTCTTTCTTCTTCTAAGCTCATTTGGGTTTGTTCGGTCTATGCAGTTAAAAAAAAAAGCAACAGCAAGAACCCAAGATTCAATCTGATAGCGATATCGATATTCATTTTTATTTGCATATGTCCTTCATACAAAAACACAAAGGGGGATTAAAACCCTGATAGATTGAATTTGGTCTGGGTAGTTTACCTTTAGCAGTTTGAAAACCGTGCACTATTGGTTCTTACCGTGGTTCATAAGTAAGTAGCAGAGCTTCACAATGCAAAAAGAAGAAATCAGAGCAAGCAACAAAAACTTTTGAGTAGCCAGTTTATTGAAAGCAACAAATTAACTGAAATAGACACCAGCTGATCAAAAGTTTAAGACCATATCATTTAAAAGCCAAAATCTGTGCAAAAGATGGATTTTTCTGTCAAGTATTCACAATGTCAAGAACTCCTAATGGCAAAAGCAAAAAATCTCACTAATTCTGAACGTGGTAAGATTGTTGAGCTGTGTAAGCAAGACCTCTCACAACGTGCCATCGCTGCTGAGGTTGGATGCAGTTGGACAGTCATTTTGCATTTCTTAAAATATCCTGAAGGTTATGGAACAAAAAAGTGCCAGACCCAAAAAACTGTCATCGATGCTGAGCTGCAGAATCTGATTGGCCCAAATGAAGACCATTACTGGTGCTGTCTGCAGCTCAATAACCATCAGATGGCATGTGCAAGGGAGCGGCTTCAGAAACAAAATGCATCTTCAAAGGTCACATCTCCTTCAACGCCACAAAATAGCCGGTTGGGACTTTGCAAGTAGGGTGAGCAGATTCCAATTCACCAGATGTGGGACAAAGACTATGTTTGTGTGGGACAATGTGGCACACCAATACATCAAAGTACTCTAAAATAACTTAAAAAAATATTAAACATCTCTATTCTGCCCCTTTAGCACATAACAGACTGCAAATAAAAACGTGTGTGTGTGTGCGTGTGCGTGTGAATGTGTGTGTGCGTGTGCGTGTGCGTGTGCGTGTGCGTGTGAGTGTGTGTGTGTGTGTGTGTGTGTGTGTGTGTGTGTGTGTGTGTGTGTGTGTGTGTGTG
>JAUZST010063712.1:0-22803 GCA_034779995.1 Parotocinclus haroldoi | reverse complement strand
GTGTACCTTATAAAAAGGTGAATACAAATAAGCAGTTACATACAAATGAAAATATGTATTTCTTTACTCAAGACATTTGACAGATCCCATTGAAAATTCTTGAACTAAAGTGATTGGGGACCTACAAGTGCAGACCTCCCTTTGTGTACTCAATAAAAAAGCTATTACAAATAAGCAATTACATATTTTCTGGGAATGCCAGATGCTTGTCCTTAACTTCCCAAGATACTTTCCCATTCATTTCCCTGTAAATTCATATGTATCTGGATAAAAGCTGTTTTCTATTCTCCAAAGACCTATTAAAGTGAAGTTTGCTGTCAGATGATATTTATATTGAAATTCCCTTTAGGTCTCTGCCCCGTATGTGCAATACAAATCCCCTTATGCAGAGTAACTGGCATTCAGTTATCTTGTTCCATTCAATTCTAAACACTCTCCGTTGCTCTGTCCAGCATCGCTCGCTGTGCAGTCAGTGCTGATGCCTCCGGATACATCTTTCTCTCTTTGCTCTCATGAAAAGGTGAATGAAGTGTAGAAAGAAGCTCAGAGGCTTTTGAAGGCTGATAAGAAGTCTAGCCCAGTGAGAGAGCTGCAAGGCAGCTCAGTGAACTGCGGTGCAGCGACAAAGCCTTCATAGGACCACATTTTAAAGAATGACATTTCATCAGAGTTTCCCCTCTTTTTTTAGCACCATTTCTAAATCAAGGCATACATAGATAATGAATCCAAGCCAGACAGAATCATAAAAACTAAAAGCCTGTTTAAGAAATTAATTAATTTTTGTCATAAAACAAACCCTCATAAAACTCTGTTTCAGGCAATTTCAAACATTGTGTGCATGTTAAGTGACAAAGGAGCTTGTTCTAAACATCTCCAGACACCCTCTGCTGATAAATGAAGAAGCCTAAATGATTTCAGAGAGGACACTGTTTATAAAAACAAACCCCAAGCTCACAAAGAAGAGCCAGAGATGACCTTGCAAAGAAAAATCATACAGTTTAGCTCCACTTCAAACCCCAAAGCTCTAAGTAGACAACACAAAGAATGTAGAATTAAGTTATCCAAGTTCCAGCAGAACATGGGACACACTCTGAAACAAGTGCAATACAGTTGTCAGTATTCTGGCGAGACGGACCACCTCTTGTGCTGGCCGAGTACCTGATGTTATGGCAGCCACCTCACATGGAGACACATCACACACATCTACGTTTACCATCTGCATTTAGAAATTTATAAATGCAATAAAATATTTAGAGTTTTACTTTGGTTAATAATTGTATTCATAGACATGTTATCATATCTGTGAAACAAACGCATGGTTTTCTCATTTTATGATTAGAATTTGAACAGTATTTAGCTCATTTACTTCTTATTACTTACCACAGTGTAGTCAGGAACAGTCATGGAGACAATCTTTTTTTTGTTTGTTTTCACTTTCAACACATTATTTTATGAATTAATATATAAGATATTCAACACTTTGTTATTATAAAATATGCTTTGTGTTTTTCCAACTGCTAGTGGCCTAAGCATGTTTTATTTACACCACACACTATTCTCATACCACTCACCGTTGTGCATGACGTAGAGAGTCACGTGGTGGGAGTGATGAGTACTGGAAAATGTAGTGAGGAAACACAGGGTAGTGTTGTAAGCAAATTTAAATTTGTTTTTGTTGAACTTGTCATCCAACACTTGAACAGGTCATGGATGGTGGACGAGGATGGTGAGAACCGTTTTTAAAAAATCCAATATAATAATCATTGCTGGATTTTATGTGGTGACCTGAAAATTATATTGTTGCTTTTAGGACACCAAATTCCCTTGCTTTTTGTACAGTTGGTATAGCTGAGAAAATGCAGAAGTTTATACAAAAAAGAATGACCCACTAGAGAGAAATCTGAGAGAATAGAACCACTGTTAATCCTCAGAAAGTGTTGCTCCACCCATTGCATATAAGACCAGGATTCATGAAACAGTTCGTTGGGGCTTCGGACCAAGATGGTGAATGCGTAAGTACCAAATTACCTGCTCTTTCACATGAGAAGTAAATTAGGCTTCTAATCAAAGGCAGAGAATTCCTTAATGCCATGAAACCCATAGAGAAGGATCCTTGGTCTGTTTTTCTGAAGGGATTTCAGACGTTCTTGGCAACTTCAGGGTCAAACATTATAAGCTTTTAGTTTAAAATGTGTTTATTGCTTTTTACTGGGGGCAAACAGGAGTGTCAAAGTGCATTTCTTTGATGGCCACCTGAGCTACTTCCCCTCAAATCTTGGAGCTATGAGTGAAGACCAAGGAGAACATTTCCACCAAGACAATCAAAACTATGGAACATAGACATCAAGGCAGATGGAACACAAACATGATGGCAGACTACTGCTGGTGTTTCTCCCCGACTATAAAAATGTGCACAACTATTGCCCTCTTGGTTAGACAATATACATTTTTTTGCATGAAATAAATATATTACGTGCTCTCGCTACTTCAAAACTTCTTATTACCCCTGAAATTTGACTGTATAATCTTTAAGGAAACATTTCTTATTTGTACAAAAACACATATTGAAAATTTTTGGCTTCATATTTGGAATCAGGAACTTTCAGTTGGGTAAAATAAGCAAAAGCAATTAGGTCAGCAGAAAACTGTTTTTAAATGTAAACTAGTGTTATTAATTCTGCCTTTTTTTCATTTGCTCTTGTTGCTTTCAGTGCTCAGTTTCATCAATCAGTCTTGTGTTTCTTTCTCTAACTGAAAAGGCTACAGCAAGGTAAAAATATTTCACAAGGAGTAAGGAACAGGTCACAAGCACACACACACACACACACACACACACATATTCAGCTGCTATGTAGAAAGGAGCAGAACTGAATACAGAATGGAACTCATTAATAACTCAGGTATGTATAGATGGATATGTATGGAAATTGGAAAGGATTTGAATATAAATTTTGGAATGTGGTTTACATTTATAATTCAAACATTCAGGCTAGGGTTAAACTAGGGGAAAAATCTATAAGATAGCCTGTTATTTTGTGTTTATCAGCACTGCTATTAAAAATGCAGTTTGAGGCAAAATGATCTTTTTATAATTAAATCATGGGTGATAAAGAATTTTAAACATTACCATAAAAATGAATGAGTGTGTGAGATCATAAATAAGAATATAGATTCTTATATTTCAGACCTCAACGTCAAACTGTTTCATATAACAAAACATCATCCGTAAAACAATGTTGTAAACAATATATAGCTAAATGTCACATTTTATACTTCTGCATCTGCATCTGTTGGAAAATTCAACCTGGCTGTTTACGGCCGCAACATCCAAAGTTGAAGACAGTTTTTTAACTCTTTTTATACTGTAATTTTATTTTATTTTTTATAATTAAGTTAGTTAATGCAAACAGGTATTAATGGTCATTGAACATTGTTTGTTGTGAATCTTAAATATTACTTATTGTAACAGCTTTATTGATCTTTGAGGCAAATTACAATGACATAAATACAAATTAACATACTGAGCTGGTCAATGACCTAGTATTGTGACACCTAGTATTTCCTTATATGAAAAGTTGAATATTTAGGGGTGAATGTGGGGTTGGACGAAACAAAGCATGATAGAAACTTGTGATCTAAGCCACAGCTGCATGGCAGAATGAATTCAAAATTGACAGCAAGTACAAATAAGGCATTTAAAATTATAATGCATTTTACAATCTTTTTCTGTCTGCCATGTCATCCATTAAGGTTATATGTAAATGTTCCTTTGATGTTACTTATTTGCTGATAAGCTTGGCCGGCGAAGCTTCAAAGGCAGGCCAGATCGTGCTTAAAATACAACATCCATCATGTTTCCCTTGTTAGGAATTGCGCATTACCATGCTTGTGCGCTTTGCGCTCAGGTTGGTCGGGCATATCCCCGCTTCTTGTGTGTCCATAATGAGCTGACGACTGATGCCTGCCGAATTTCAACATGCTATACTGACACATGAATATGGAGATCAGGTGGCTGGGGGAGGATTTGGATCATGATTGTGGAAGAAATCTATTGTCTGGACCAATTTGGAGCAGACGTGCCCGAGGAAGGACGCTTTGGTTTTTATAAATTTCAATAAAATCTGTTACAGCATGAAAAAGAAGATGATACTCATTTGCATGTGGGTCTAATCTGTATTTCCACCATTGTCCTTAGGCACATCATAACAGTCTCAACAGGAACAAGAGTTGGGAACTTCTGTTTGATTCCCGCCCCCTCGTTATGTCTAATAATTTTTTAGGATCTTCTCTCTCTCTCTCTCTCTCTCTCTCTCTCTCGTTTTTGCTCATCTTCCCATCTGTCATCTTCAGTGTGCTTTTTGCAAGCTGTTAAACAGTCTGAAACAAGGGCTATTATCATGAATCATTTCCCAATCTAGATCAAGGCACTCTGGTTGTCCAGGGATCTAATACGCTAGCCCACTCCCACATCTCCTACAGAGATCTGAGGCTAATTCGGACGGAAGGATGGATGGACGGTTCACCTCTCTGCCATCACAACAGCACCCCCTGTTGGCCTTTCGAGGCACCAGCCATGACGGTGGATGGATTTTTGATCATTTCTTTGGATTTACACTGGGGATATTTTTGTGAGCTGATATTCTCAATATCTTAATATATAATATCATATATACTCAATGTTAAAAACAATCATTCACCCAGATAGAAACGCAATTATGTCGCAGGCAGATGTACAAATGATTAAAGGTGTGGTCTGATCAGACGCCACAGTAATTAGGTTCATTGTTATTTAATTATGCTGACTTAAGTGTACATACACTGTTCACAAAAATACAGGAATATTTAATTATGGGATATATCATTTTGAAGTGTCCCCTAATTTTTGTGAGCAGTGTATATGACTAGCCTTGAGATGACCTTGTGTATGGATATAACCAGGTGTGTTGTTGATATGGCCACTGATGCCGATAGCAGTGCTAAGCTCTGTAAACAAACCAATAAACAAATAGCCATCGATGCTATTAGTGAACTTAATAACTGAAATAACCAAACATACAA
This sequence comes from Parotocinclus haroldoi, assembly GCA_034779995.1. Classification (NCBI taxonomy): domain Eukaryota; kingdom Metazoa; phylum Chordata; class Actinopteri; order Siluriformes; family Loricariidae; genus Parotocinclus; species Parotocinclus haroldoi. Next base: position 17,745 of record JAUZST010063712.1, on the reverse strand, counting down.
GACTGCAATCACTATTTAGGACTAGGTTGATTTTAATAGGTATAAAACATGGGTTTGTAATCACACAGTGTTTGAGAGTGATAGGCAGATTGTCCATAGAGATCAGCAAATTACTCACTGACATGTAAACACTTCTCCATTTCGAGGAACCACCAGAGGTGTTTCAGGTGCTTCTCCTTGAGAGATGGGATTTAAATCTCTAAACCTTCGGGGCATAAACCAGGAGCCTGAGGCTACAGCTAATGCATTAGCGCCTAGCTAAAGCTCAACACCGCGGTGGCAGATGCTAGGTCCGTGAGCGTGAGAGTGTGTACAATGGGGTCCCATTAGATCCAATTACCAAGAGGTGAATTCACTAACAGGTAGGAAAACAACTACAGTTGAGTATATGTCAGCATTTGCACTAATGTCAGTTAGAAAAGTCTGTTCTGTACTCAGTCAGTGTTAGGTGCTGGTTGCCAGGGATAGCATTAATACATAAAAAAGGGAATATATTCGAGTTACTAAATATGCAGAATGTGAGAATGTGATTTGATGTTATTTTGCTGAAATAAGCAAGGACATAATACAGTAGCAAAATGTTTCTGTACTGTATTCACATTAATGCTCATAAGGTACATGTTTAAGCCGAAATATAAATTAACATACAGTATGATATCAATCACAGGATCAGATAGTTTGGTGTCGATCTGCCTTCTACTTATCGTTTACCTCATACACATATATACCTACATCATCCATCACTACCCCATTGGACCAGCCAAATTCGTATAATTCTCCACTACTGGTGCCTGATTTTAGTCTAATAAAAAATATCCATCCATTATCTTCCGCTTAATCCCCATGGGTTCGCGGGCCAGTCGGGGAATCAACAAATAAAAATCAAATAGTGACACACCAGCAGGATACAGATCTATTCAAAGGCAACATGAATTACAGCAGTAAATCTCATTATTATTTGCCTATAAATACAATAAGATGTAGTAAATAATATAATGAATAAAAGAATAGATTAACAATAGTAACTTGTATATCTAATATAAACTGCGGTATACTCGTAATAGTATATACCTGCAGTAATTAAAATAAGTAGCACTATATTGTACGACTTATTACTATTTATACTGCATTTTTAATGCATATATTGTTTAATATATTATTATTGTTGTTGTATTATATTGTATTATTATTCATAATCGGAGGGTAGCACGGCTGCCTCACAGCAAGAAGGTGCCGGGTTCAATCCCTGAGTGGAGTCCTCCCCGTGCCTGCGTGAGTTTACTCTGGGTACTCCGGTTTCCTCCTGCAGTCCAAAGACATGCGTGTTAGGTTAACTGCTGTCTCTAAAGTGGGTTTTAGTGTGTGGCTGTGTTCGTGACTGTGCGTGTGTGGGTGCCCTACGGTGGATTGGTCCCCCGTCTAGCGTCGTTCCTTGCGCCGAGAGCTGCCAGGAGGGCACTGACTGGCCGACCCCGTGTGGATTAAGCAGAAGATGGATGGATGGATGGATGGATGGATGGATGGCTCCATACTATCCCAACTCAATACAACTTTCAAATCACAATCCATAATGTTTCATGGTGTACACTGGCCCCATCTGACATGCTGACATAGTTCTTAAAAGTAGACAGTAAAATAAATAATGTAAAATACTCCATCCACTGTTTGTATAAAACAATAACAATACAATCAGCAGCAACAGGAAAAATAGCTTTTTAATCACAGCACCACTGTGTTCCAGTCTGTTGCTTTCATTAGCATGAACGACTTTTTCCCCTCATTTATTTACGCGCCGCCATCATCAATCAACATGTGTGAGCATTTACATAATTAAGCCGCAACGTTTTGCCAATCTGGCTGTCCCAAATCACAGCGCTCATTGCTCTCACTACGAGAAAAAACGCTGAAACTTCCCTGGACGTGAATAGTTTCTGGATTTATCTCCACGATCCACAATGCACTTATTTATAACACTGCACATCCGTTACGGTTCCTGCATCAGGACTAATGTAATCTGTGAAGCTGAAAATGTGGGATAATGGCATAAGACGTGGTTTTAGTGATGCATTTAGGGAAAACACCACCTGGGCTCGACGCAGTCCAAAGATCTAAAGTATTCATGCATCAGCAGGCATCAGACGGACTGATAGAAATCTGGAGCTACCTTGCGTGAGGACATTCTGATGATTATCTCACAGATATGGTTTACGGTAAACCTAATGAGGCTGCAGGTCTGCTGTAATCCCTCTATGACAGACTTACTCACCATGAATGATGCTTTCATATTACATAATGTCTGCATTTATTGTGCAATTAATAATCATCTATTTTAATCTGGATATTTGCTTAACTTAATGACTCTTCCCACTTTTAGCTGGGCATTAAGCGTTGATTAACACAGCAGGGGTTATACAGCGAAGACTGAAAGTTTGTGCTTCAGTACAAATGTCCTAAAGCATCAACAGATTTTCACACAAGTATTAAAAGTAGATTAACAGAATCCGATTGATCAAACGAGACAAAAATGTTATATTTGGCCATTCATTTAAACTGTTTGTGAAGCTCGGGGATTAGCAGTAAATCTGTATGTGAACTGTGTTTTTGGTCAAGGCGATGGCAATCAGGGGTGATATTTCCGGTGTGTCGTATTTAAAGAACAGGGATCAATGAGGGTCTCATATTCACAGCACATGTTTGTGAAAGTGTATCATGCCTAAGACAAGGAATATTTGTGAGATTCATTTTCATATGTAGGTAAAAACACAGTCAATAACTGAAACTGTGTTGAAGCTGTGTTGAAGGCTTTGGAACAGCCAAACTCTACTACAAATGTAAAGTTGTGGAAAGCAATTTCAGGCTCGAGCTCTTTTGAAGAAGCCCAAAAAAAGAGCAACATTGATGCAGTGGTTGGCCAATGAAGACGCTTCGTTTTAAAATAGGAAAATGTTTAGTGGCAGAAACCAGTAACACCCAGGTACACTTATCTACTTTTCAAGAAGAAGTCTGGCCAGAAATGGACTTCATGGAAATATTCCAGCCCAAAAGCCAAACCTTCAAAGTGGAAATAAAGCCAATGAAGCCAAACAACTGAACTACATGATTCGTTATTTATTGCTTTATTATTATACAGGTTTTTTTTCCTAGTTGACAAAACCACGTCAATACAAAGAAACAATAACCCAAGAACACAATCCAAGCAAAACCTGCTAGGATCTGAACTAAGCATGAAAACACAGAAACTAAGGTGAAGAAATATGGTCCTCTAGAGTGATGAGTCAAAATGTAAAGTAGCACTGCTGCCTCACAACAATAAGGGTGGGTGCTTTCTGTGTGCATGTCCTCCCTGTGTCTGCGTGGGTTTACTCCAGGTACTCCGGTTTCCTCCCACAGTCCAAATACATGTGTGTTAGCTTAATTGATGTCTCTAAAGTGGACCTCAGTGTGTGGCCATGTGCATGACTGTGTGTGTGCGTGTGCTCTACGATAGATTGCCGTCCCGTCTAGGTTTGTTCCTGCTCTTGTGCCCAGAGTTGCCGGGTGGGCACCGGCTGACCCGCGACACCTTGTGGATGAAGCAAAAGTTAATGAATTAATGTATTTGACTGTAACAAAAAGTACTTTGTCACAGAAGTGCTGGAGAGCAGTACAACAATGGGTGTCTGCAGGCATTAATGAAGCATGGTCGAGGGTCCTTACAAGTTTAGGGTGCATTTCAGCAAATGCGCTTCAGAGGCTTCCACTTCTATGTTTCTTCATATTCCAGTAACCCCAAAAACACGTGCCTGTCTCAGGAATAAGCACGTATAAACACTAAGGGGGTTAAAAATAATTAAAGCTACATCTCATAACCAGGGAGAGTTACTCAACATGTCAAACGCTGCCACAAAAAGAAGGAAGGACCAAAGCTAAAGACATGAAGGTCATGTCTTCAGTGCTGAGTTATCATCTGAGAAGCAAATCAACACAAAGAGTAAATAGAGAATAAATTATTATATTATGGCCACAAGCATTGATCTACAGGTTTCTGCTTTTATGGGATCAGATGTCCGTTTCGGACTCGTTCAGTGGATTTTCCACTGAGACCCCTTTCTATCCAAGTGTTTTCTATCCTTCAATCCTATCCTAAAATTTAAGCCTGCGCTCCCCAAGAACTTTATTTGGTACATCTGTTCAACTCGGGATGCAGTAGCAGTAGCTGAGATGCTTCGTAACTCGTGTCTCGTGCTTGAAGTTACTTTTGAAAGCAGAAGTATGAGCTCTGTTGTTTAGATTCCTTCTCTTGTACTATGTATGCAAATATATAACGTCTAATTAGCGTCGTATCACATCCAAGCCTGCTGACGCTGCACAATTCGTTCCAAATACTCCAATCAGGCGTGTGAAAAATAAACAAAATGCTAGGATTGAATTATGATGTGCACAAGTTCAAATTATGTGTAATAAAATAATTGTAATGGGGGCCATGCTGTTTCTTCCTAATTAGACACCTGCTGCTTTTAAATCACACAACCACAGGAGATTAGAGAAAAGCTGTCCTGATTGCTTCTGTGATTGATCATCCATACTCATTATGTAATGGAGGGGTGATGTGGAAATAATAAGAAAATAAGTTTACCACATTATATATTAACGTATCCTGGTCTGTATTGCATATCTCAATTCTACAATTCCCCCGCTTTATATGCTGTATAATGAGTCATCATAAAATTCTACGGTTTGTGATAAAGCAGAAAAGTTGCACAATCAAATGATGTTGCTCAATTTTCCCTCTAAATACATGACCACCCTTATAAAACCAACACAGTCTCACTTGCCTCAATTAACCGATCTGAGCTTCCTTCTTAATATAAGCTCTAAACCTTTAGAACTGACCCCTGAACCTTAAATTACAGAGAGGTCTTTTACAACTTTAAACATTTTAAGAAATTCATTGTTATTTTTGTATGTCTTCAGTGCAGACATTATGAGTGCATTATGAGATATTGCATGTTTTTACTGGGCAACTTAATTTCATTTATTAATATACATCCAGTCTTGCATTTCAGGTCTCTCATGGATTCCAAAATAAGCTGGGATGGAGCTATTTAAGGATAGTAAAAAGGTTATTTCAAAAAACTAATTCTACATTAATGCTGCCATCGCAGAACTGAAAATGATTTTTACTTAGGGCACTGACCCAACCCCATACCATGACAGAGCCTGGCTTTTAGACTTGCTGGAATTCCTCCACTATGCACTGCAGAGGGAGAAATGTGCAAATTCCTGCCAATCTTTTTTTTTGAGAAACATCGCTTTTAAACATTTCAATATTTCAATTTCCCTACATATTTGTTGAAAAACCCAAGATCTTCTGGCCATATACATGATTATAATCACCTACTGACATCATCTATTTAAAATCATATCATTATTTATTTTTGCCTTATTACTAGTCCTAAATTGCCCAGTGTCAACTTCTTTGGAATGTGTTGCAGGCCTGAAATTCAGGATAGGATGTTTATTAACAAATGAAATGAAGTGGACCAGACAAAACATGAAATGTCTTACAACTTACAGTTAATACAGTTATTATTATATAATATATTTTTATTATTATTATTATTATTAATATTATTATTATTAATATTATTATTATTATTATTATTATTATTATTATTATATATTATTATTATTATTATTACTACAGTTAATACAGTCTTACATTTTAAGCAATTGTGAGTTAAGGGTCTTGCTCAAGGACCCAACTGTGGCAGCTTGTCAGAGATGAGATTTGAACCCTGGACCTTCTGGTCCAGAGTCCAGTACCTTAATCGCTAGGCTACCACAGTCCACAAGGACACAAAAGAAGACTGCATTCATTTATTTTCCATGCTTTTTCTGATTTGGGTTTGTATAAAAACTACATCATCAGGCCACAAGATAAACCTAAATTCTCCTAAATTCTAGTCCTCAACTCTGAGTTACGCACAAGCTCTGGTTCTCAGACACGTATCTGCTCACCATAAACCCCTGATCTGAATAACCTGTGTTATTTATTCTCTACTAGAGTTGGGTGATATGGCCAAAAATGATATCACGATTATTTTTTCTATATTGATCCATTTTCTATATTGGTCATAGTTTTAAAATGCATACTCCAAAGGTTCATTACTTTTTAAAATATTCAAATATTTATTGTTAGAACATAGTATGCATGTACACAGTATGCAAATTACTCAAATCTACAAAGAAAAATCACTGGAACTATGTACATTTACATTTTGATTACCCCATTATGAAAAACTGACTTCTATCATTTATAATATAATAATAGATCATACCAATTGCTAGGTGCAGTCGGTGTCCAAAGCACTGCAGACGAGTCCAGTTTTTAGAGATTAATTCTGCCGTGTGGTCCTCAGGGATAAACGCAGTTTGCAAACATCTGTTTTGCAAATTCTATTCGTCGTTGATGTAATGCACGGTAAGGCTCATGTACGGTTCAGATGTCCGACTTGACCACATATCAGCAGTAGTGGCAAAGCATCTCACATCTCACTCAGCTTCCAGTTTTGCTCGACGTTCCTCATAAAGCAGAGGCAGCACAGTCTGTGAGAAATACTTTCTGCCGGCCAGTTGATGCCTTGAGTCAAGTACTTTCACAAGGTTTTTGAACCCTTCTTTCTCCGCTGTGCTGAGCGGCATCATATCTTTAGCCATGAAATAGGTGACAGCTTTTGTTATCTCCTGGTGCCTTTTCGATTTTTGGGTAATGGAGGCAAACGTCGCCACAATTGACTGTTGTTTAGGAGAAAGTCTGCTGCTCGATGGCTGGTTAGTGGCACTTCTTAGCGACTGGCTAATAACACTTGACCGTGTTTTTACACTGTGTATTCGACTGGATGATATTTTTTCAAATGGTGAAACGAATTGGTAGTGTTTCCTGACTTTGTACTGCAGGGCGGCATATTTTGCATGTTGGGCTTAGCTGCGCTTGGTCAGACTTAAGATATCCGAACCACTTCCATATGATGGACGTGGTGTGGCCTTTCTTTGGAACAATATCATCGAGACCAGATGGCCTGCCTTTGTCTTCACTTTTGCTTTCAGTTCTCTTTCTACTGGCCATCTTCCCACAAGCTGCTGCTACTTAAACGCGATCCTCCACATGAGCGTGCAATTCAGCACGCGGCCTGATAGTGTGCTGCGTGATCAGGTTGCTTCCGTTGATGACGCTACTTAAGGCGGGAAATGGAAATAAATGTTTATTGAATTCTGTTGCCCAAGCTTATCATCGTCATCGAGGAAAAATGTTTCGCGAAACAAATTGAAATCGTTTTATCGCCCAGCACTATTCTAAATTGCTCTGTTCTCACACCACTATAACATATCCATTTTTAATTAATTTTACCCCATTATACACCCTTGTCTGTTGAAAAGGAATTATACAAATAATTTGTTATAGGACTGGGAAACCAGTCAAACGATCCAAGCTTGGCGCGTAAGATGCTAGATAAGGAGTTCTGTTATTGTGCTCTATTATATCAGACTCTTGGTGACAGCTTGAGCGTTCTCAGCGCTGCCAAGAGATCCGATAAGATTAATAGCGGTGCAGAGGTGTAAATGATAATGTGGGGAAAGCTTGCCATATCCAGGCACTACACGTTTGGTTTTGTGTTGCTGTTTAACCCCGGACAGCAGCAGATACAGGTCAGAGCTCCAGAGAGGTGATTATCCCATTGTGTGCCTAATGGCCCTTAATGACAGTGCTTAATGAGAATTAATGAAAGCCATTATGAATGGCCCACACACACTGGACTATACACACACACACAAACACACACTCACCTAAGTGAATTTGTAAGTGTTATCTTTTAGGGCTCTAGCTTCTTAAACATCCATTAAAGGTCTGTAACATTGTTTTTGTTTCCTTACAAAGTCTGAGCGCATAAATACACAATACGGGGGAAGCTTTGTATTCCCTGTGAAGTTCTTGCTCTTGTTTTATATGAGTTATGCAGCTGCCATGTCACACAGTGAGGCCATTAGATGCTGTAGTAATGGTCCAGAGTGGGAAAGTGCAATGTCAGAATGTGTGCAGACCTCTAATGTCTGGCCAGAACATGGAAACATTATTTTTGTCTGTCTGTAGTGTACAATACCACATTTATATTTAAATCATACAGAATATCAGGCACCCAGCTGAACTGGAGCTCTTGAAGGTTAAGGGCCTTTCTCAAGGACCTCATACTGGCAGCTTGGCAGAGTCAGCAACCTTAATCATTAAGCTACCTCCCTCTGTTCCTACCTCTACTCTTAGCTCAAACGTGATCAAACCGTTGACATTCATCAGTCTTAAGACTTTGGTGTGGATTTTCAAACATCTAGCATTATACATTTAATTCAGTGCCACAGACATCCTTTCGTTTCATTTACGTACCCGTGTAAAGCCTAACCAACAGCACAGGGCACAAGGGGAAACCATTGGCAAAACACACAATCATTCACACATACACTGGGACACCACTTGATCTAATACATGTCTTCGAAATGTGGGAGCAAACTGGAGCACACAGAGTAAACCAATGAAGACACGAAAACTCCACACCAGGAGTCCAGGCCAGGAGTCGAATATATAAGATAAGCTGAACAACTGGACCAAAAAATGTCAAATTTGGATTCTCCATAATAGTTTTTCTTCCTCTGATCCTAATGCCAGTCTTTGGCTTTAGCTTATCTGTCCCCATTTCAAAAACTGGTTTCTTGGTTGCTATCCTTCCAAAAATACCAAATTCCTAAAAGAACCTTTTCAGAATGTAGAAGGGTCAACTTGGAATCCTGATGAATCGTCCAGATGCTGCTATTGCTATAAGTGTCAGGTAAGGGAAATTAATACAGTACTTCCCACTGTAAAGCTGTAAGAAGCTGTTTTTTTCTGATTTCTGATTTATATGGTCGTTATATCATTGCTACAATAATGGCAATATAGCGGTGGCCTAAGACTTTAGCATTTAGACTATAGTCCTGTATATTCGACCATTTAGATTCTTTAAAGGAATAAATATTGGAAATGAATAAGAATATATTTGCCAAACAGATCTTTTTACTGAATGCTTTCTAACTCAACTCAATTGTGCTAAAAGCAGTGATTGACAAAATACACTCCTATACTTGTGTGTACAGATACTGGCAGCACAAAAAGTAATCTGTCTAGCTTTCACTTGAGAAGAACGTACAATACAAGTAGTCCCCGATTTACAATGAGGATCCGTTGTGACAAACCACTTAACAAACCACTCCTTAAAACACTTGCATTAAACTACAGTTGGGCATAGTCAGTAACGTAAAGCTTATTTTATAATTCATATTTTCTAATTTATCACTCCTGAAAAATACACATACTAGATAACCCTTGCCTGAGAAAATTCAAAATAGTATTTCTGCTTAATGCATATTTATATTTATTACATGTACAAGGGCAGCAATAAGATAGGCATGTCTAATAGAGTCAACACAATGTTTTAAAAACTCCAGCAGCACTGCTATGTCTGATCCACTCGTACCAGTACAAGAGACTAGCACACTACAGCGCTGAGAATGATACCCAAATAGTACCTGATCTGTGCTGGTCCTGTAGGCGTCCTGACCATTAGAGAACAGAGTAAAGGAGACAAACAAAGTATGTTAAGAAACAGGTGGACTACAAAGTGCTTCTATGTGGTAAGTGGAACTGATAAAACGAAAAAGGAGATGAATCTAAGTGGAATGCAGTGATGTGAACATAAACATCGAACACAAGTACTCTAGTAAAGCAGAAATGCAGAAATGAACTGGTACTTAAATATGGTAATTGAGTCTCAAGACATTAAGATGACAATAAAAGCAGCTCTTGAGGAAGGGTGTCGCTACAGCATTGGTTGGAAACACTTTCTATTGTCCTTCTATTTGCAGGGAGCTTGTTAAGTATGCTCTGTTTGTGCCAAGTGCGCACTTCCAAGCAACTACCTGTTGGTAAATTAAATCCATTAGCCATTCCCCAAAGACCGCAGTCCTACACAGCTATCGATTTTGTCACCGACCTTCCAGCTGCCCTCAATTCTACTAATCATAGATTGTTTCTCCAAAGACTGCTTCCATTACCAAAGCTTCCAATGCCTTTGGAAACAGCAGAAGTCCTGTTTAAGGAAGACTAAATTGTATCCTTCAGGAGAGTCCAATTCACTTCACTTGTGTAGAAAGGGTTTCACATTCATATCAATCTACTACACTGCTTACAAAAATAGGGGATATTTCATTATGGTATTTTTATTTTTTCTGAGCAGTATATCTGGTTTCCATCCACAGCCCAGTGGACATGCCCAATGAATACAATGCCCAAATCAGGAGACTGGATGCTACTTAAAAGCATATTTAATAAATAATCAATGTAACTGTTTTAGGTAGGGTGGGTAGCACCGCTGCCTCACAGAAAAAAGGGCCTGGGTTCAATCCCTGGGTGAAGTAGCTTGGGTCCTTTCTGTGTGTCCTCCCCGTGTCTGATGGGTTTACTCTGGGTACTCCGGTTTCCTCTCACAGTCCAAAGACATGCATGTTAGGTTAATCGGTGTCTCTAAATCTGTGAGAATTTCACATCAATGATTGGACTGTGGTAGCTCAGTGGATAATATGGCCAATGGACCATGGACCAGAAGGTTCAGGATTCAAACCTGATCTCTTCCAAGTTACCACTTTTGGGCCCTTGAGCAAGACCCTTAATCCACAATTGCTTGGGCTGTAAGAGCATATCAATTGTAAGTTGCTCTGGATAAGAGTGTCTGCTAAATGCTGTAAATGTAAATGATTCTGAAATGATTGGTCACATACAGAATACAGAGAAGCCTGTTCATTTGTCTATGAGCAAACATCACAGAGGATCAACAAACCTGGTCACACTGCTTCATGAAACCAGAGTTTCACTCACAATCAGTTTTTTGTTGTCAAATAGGAAAGGGAATCATCGTAGGAACCATTCAAAATGAACTTTCCATAGGCTCAGATTAACCCCCCAAAGCATACATGGTTCAGCTTAAGGAAATATCCACCCTAGGGTTGCCTCTATTGTAATACCTACACCAGCAAAAACCCCTTAAGCTCTCCTGGGGCAATGCTCTCCTGAATATTGATACTAGACTCAAGCTCAGTAAATCACAATTGAAACTCATTTACAAGCGGTATTTATGCTCGTCTGCGCTTGTGAAGTCTTTCCGATTCTGATTACAGTACTATAGTCCTGACCTTTGCCTTCTTTTGTTTACCCCTTCCTCTTGACTGATTGTGGTGCCTATGCTGCATGTTGGCCACTGGCGTTCGAACAGAAAAGTTTATTGGATTTGTGATTTGGAAGTGCCGGCTGGTTTATTATTAAAGCTTTTAAACATGGATTTTCAATAACCTGACTAATCTCTGTGGTATAATCAATTAATTGCATTTTCTGAGGCGGTGGCAAATCCCTACGAGGAACACAAAAGTACTGGTGGTGCTCGTCAGAAAAATGCATCAAACTCTGATGGCTAAACAAGGCCTAATGGGTTTTCCACCAGACATTTTCCAACACTGGCAAACATTACAAACATTTGGGAAAATCTGAAGGTAAATAAACTTCTTTGCCATAAATCAGAAGCAAACACAACACAAGGAAAATGGTATACTGAGTCATAAGGGACTGTCGTTTTCAAAGCCAGACCAAGTATATATGAGTCTACATATACAGTAGGTATGATATGGACCCTAAACAGGTTTTGGGCCTTTTAGTGACAATTATTTTAAGCAGTCGGTAAATATAAAGATGAGAAAGAAATGATATAGAATTTATACATTTTATTTGAGTAAATGAATATCGGAAAGTCTGTTACTTTCTACATCTGAAATTAGTACCTCCAGATTTATTTGCATCCTGTGAAGATTGGGGATGATTCTTTAAACTTATTTAGGGTTAATCACAGACCATGCTGGTCTTTTCAAAATACCCACATTATTTTAAAGTAAATATGAAACTATACCCTACAAAACTGGAATAAATGGAATATTTACTGTTTGGCACTGAAACAACCTCTAGGTAACCTTTACAAATAACCCTGTTTTTCTAACTCTCCTAAAGCACACGTGAGTTAACTGGTCTGTGATTGAGCATTTTTATGGCCTTATTATCAGACACAGTTTTTAAAAATCGCATTTCTTTGTAAAAATTTGTATACTAACATGGTGGGACGTGTCTAGTGTAAAATGAAAAATAAATCAAATTTGTATTACGCCTGCACTTAAATAACTGTTGTCTGACTTTGGTGACATCAACATTTCTTACATGGTTTACTAACAAAGCAATAATGAGGTATTCAAGGCTTTTAAGTGATATCTCAGGTGTTCAAGTATGATTTATAGTTCATATGTACTACTTCAGATGTACAGGGTGAGTCAAAAGTCACAGGACACATCGCGTGCTGCGGCGTGGAATTCTCGCCAGGGTTGCCAAAACAATTGTTGAGGTTTCTTGGTCGGTAGCGGTTCTTCGGACGATCAATACATGGCTTGTCGTCCACAGTGCTGTGTGAAATTGGTGATCTTTCTTTGTGTCTGTTGTTGAAGTCTGTTGCTATGATGCGGCAACTGTGTTCCCCGGACATCATCAATTCCATCTTCAGTTACCTGTAATGAACAACTAATGTTTTGAACCTTCTGTGTTGATCAGGCACTCAGCTTCATACGGATTTCAGCAAAGACAAAAACATTGGAATTTCCTTTTTAATTACTCAGAGAACTTACTTTTACGTTACGTTAGCTGCCTGAAGACGCATGCAGGTGCATGTGCTTTGCCTGTCGTAAATTACTGAGGTGCAAACAGACCAATTACATTTTTACAGAAAGGGATAACAGCTCTACAGTCAGACCGTGCAATCCGAAAATATATTAGGCTACTTCACCACTCCCCCTTCTCACTCAAGCAAACCAAACGGAGTAGGGGGAGGGCGTGATTAATTTGTGAACAAAACGCTTTTCGAAATTCAATGTAAGCTCTGATAGAACAAAATCCCAGATGTTTGTGAAATTCTGCCTGGACATTTTTTCAATTCTCAAAAAGAGGTCCAGGTAAAAGAGGACGTCTGGTCACCCTAGTGTCAACGTCCCTATAGTCCAGTTACTCTGGACAAGAGTGATTGTGGTGGCTTACCAGTTAAGGTACTAGACTTTACATCTGTAAAGCTGCTACTTTTGGGTCCTTGAGCATGACCCTTAACCCACAATTTGCTTGGACTATTAGACTATCATTTGTAAGTTGCTCTGGATAAGGGGGTCTGTTAAATCACATAGTGTACTGAGTACTAATGCTGGTCTTTGACTAAACACTTTTCAGTCACCTACGAATTTTCAAAGCCTAAAGGGATAAAATCATGAGTGTCTTACTGGAGGAGCATCACAATCTCGACATTTTAAATGTTAGGTGTAAGGTGATTTGGATGGCTTATGTCACTCTTTTTCTAGTCTTGACTTTTCAAACGAATCAAGCGTGTTTAATTTTTATCACATATCACAAAGCTCACAGAAATAAAGAAATAAAATACATAAATGTTCAGTCAATGTAAGTGGTGAATCAAACAAGAAGCAAAGTGAGTACGGGAACCAAAAGGGGTTTAAAATAGCCCATTTTGATATTTTCAAACATATGTAGCAGTTTTTATAATGGGAAATAATTTCAAAGGAGTCTTTTGTCTAATCTGTTGTCTAACAAATGGTGACCTTGCGGGATTCCAAGCCTTTGCGAAATCTGCAACAAAAACCCTGTAGATGTGAGAGGGTGTCAGGATTTCATCTTTTAAAGAATATTTGCAGAACATTTTCAAAGTCACCTAGGGCATGGTCATGCTAAGCTTGGGTCCACAGACAATACACAGGAGGGGTGGCCTCTGAAGGGCTTAAGGGGTTCTTGCTAATGTTCTTGCTTACAGAAAGTCCACCTCAACATAAGATGTTTGCTGAAGCCAGACCACAGCTATATTTGAGCCTTTCTCTAGGTCTAGGAGGGAAACAGGGCTCTATGTATGTTTGGTTCCCCAGTCAGTAGTCCACTGGTTTCTTAATTATTGACTTCTGTTGAGTTCTGGTTTCAGCATTGGCAAAGTGTAACGGTGGATTTGTGCCTTGTATGATTGTATCCATAGATTAGTGCTATAAGCAGTGCTATACGACACACTTCTACAGTTCAGGGATTTCTTCTTGTCCTGGGTGGATGTGTCATTTGGGGCGAAAGAATGGAGCAATCGTTTGTAGTTTAGCAGCCTAGAAGTCTGATATGCATTAGCATACCTCATACCGGCTAATTAAAACGCAGTCGCTCAAAGCTGATCGATAGTGGAATTGTTCCAGCAGAAAATGCGCCAGCCAAAGATTCGGTCTGAAACCTGTGGCACCACCTGATTCAGAACCTTCCCCTCCCTGTTATCCCTCTATCGTTACGTATCCTATTCTCCTACATTACTCCCTCTGAGTTTCTCTCTTTCTTTAGTTGATGGTTATGGGGCAAGGCTGCCATCACTTGAGCAAAATCTAAAAGGCTCTCCGATTTCCTTTTTTCTAGCCCGTTTTCTTCCAAGCATCAAGCAAGGAAACACTGTCCCCAAATCTTTAACCCAGTCCTTACAGGTCAATACAGCTGCCCTGACTTAACTGATCTCAACTCAATTTCTCTCACGTCGAATCAAAGACTGAATAATACATTTAAAGTCCGTTTCCAGTCCGAACTGTTACCTCCAACCTACACGCTCATTGTACCTACCACGATCCAACACTGCCACCTGTTGGTCGTGTTTAAATCTAATTCTTTCCGTGATCGAGTGCTCTCGTTAGACGTTCCTAAGAACCACACAGTGCAGAATTGAAACACGGCCATCTGCTGCCTTATTTACAGTTACACAAGAAAGAAACAGATTGTAAATATCAAAAATAGAGACAGCTCGATATATTTTGGGTGCACACAGCGTGGCCTGAGAAGGTCGAGAAAAGGGCTAACATATTTCATGGGAATAATAAGACAATCAAGTAAAATGTTGGGGTTTTTTTTGTTAATTAGGAGGTTTCGGCACCGCTGCCTCAGAGCAAGAAGGTCCCGTGTTCAATCCCAAGGTGGGGCGGCCCGGGTCCTTTCTGTGTGGAGTCTGCATGTCCTCCCCGTGTCTGTATGGGTTACTCCGATTACTCCGGTTTCCTCCCACAGTCCAAAGGCATGCGTAGGTTAATCTGTGTTTCTAAAGTGGCCCTTAATGTGTGACTGTGTGTGTGTGTGTGTGTGTGTGTGCGCCCTACGATGGATTGGTGCCCTATCTAGGGCTGTTCCTGCCCCTGCGCCCAAATTATCGGCTGTCCTGCGATCTCGTGCGGATTAAGCGGAAGATAATTAATGAATGAATTATCAGTTGTAGACGAAGCCCTGCAATAGACTGCTGCCCTGTCCTTTAGGAAGATAGTAAAATGTTTAGTAAAATGGTTACCTCTAGATAATTTGGAAAACTGGCTGGATGAGACACAATTGGCCATTGATGATTCAGGGAACTTCTTGTAGTTCCAATTTAGGCTGATGTTTTGTTTGATGTTAAAATACACCGATCACAAAAATAAGGGGATACTTCGAAATTAAATCTCAAATAATGAAAATTAAATATCCCCTCATTTTTGTGAGCTGTGTAGGTTTCAAATTCCATTTAAAATGAACAGAATGGCTTTTTCCTCACAGCAAGGAGGTCCATAAATATAAATAGCCTTCAATGCCTAAAGTCATATGAATTGACGATGACTACTAGCACATGTGACATGTCTAACTAAAACCCTGGTTGGAGCTGCTATAAGTACACTCTGTGATTCAGCACCTGAAGTCTAAATTGTAAAGTGTTTTTCTTCACTGTCAAAAAAATGGATTTCCTGAAAAAAAATAAAAGCAGCAAGCTCTGTCAGCATAAGATGCTTTTATATTCATGTCTAACTTTGCTATTCTGTCAGGGATGTACAGAACGTGTACATTTCCATTTCGAAGTATTTATATGGCAGATGCTTTTATATAAAGTGAAAGAGAATTCAATCAGAACAGAGTTGGTCAAAGAGCCAACAGCTACAAAAGTGATGCAAGCGTGCCAAACAGAAAGTGCATCATTTATGTGGAATAGAAAGAATAAGAATAAAGAATAGACAAATAACACCCCCTCGCTCTACTGTGGGGGCACATCTGGGCAGTGCCACATGGCACAAAGACCACCTTGGGCTGGGCAAATCACAACACAAAGATCCAGTCCCAGTCCAAGGAGCACTGATACACAGAGACTTTTTGACAAGGTCATGGACTTGTGCCAGTTAGACAAAATGCAACTCTGTAACCAAAACCCCTGATCTAGCCAGAAGTGGAGTCGTAGGTAGGTGGTCCCAAAGCTTTGCCTCTCTGGTTCATATTCTGCCTCTATTCTGGCACTATTTGGGGAATATGCTTCTTGACACCCTTTGAATTCTTTAAAATTGTCCAGAGTAACACCAAGCCTGACCCTAACTAGAACAAACAAGTTAAAATGTTTTATAAAATAAATAAGTCCACCAAACTACTAAATCATCAAACCTGGTCCATAACGAATGTATAGGTAGGAATTTCCCACAAATTAACCTCCACATAAAGGCTCAAACATTACCCAGGGCTTCGACCACTTTCTCCCTATAGTGCATTCTGGTCTTTTGACTGCCCCAGGTAAATACTCTACATGTACCTGACCTTCCGCATAAGGGAGTAGAAAAAATGGGACTCATCCTAACAGACCACCTTCTTTCATTGCTCCAAGGTTCAGCTCTCACACTCTCATGCCCATTGTATTTTTGATGGTGAACAGGAGTTATCATGGTGAGCACGCTTAGCAGACTTGGTAGCCCCATACTCAGCAGGGCGCACTCCACTGTGATATATGAACCTTTCCTCCCATAAACAGTGTTAAATATTTCTGTGATTTGGACTACAGTAGCTACTCTGTCCATTCAGACCAGATGAGATAGACTGATGAGACTTGGGTGCCAAAACATAGGTACTGTGGTGATGCAGCAGCTAAAGATACTGGACTAGGGCCCACAAGGTCCTTGGTTTAAGTCCCAATACTGGGTCCTTAGTATACAGCAGGTATAATACATATTAATCGGAGATCAATCGTGCACCCTGTTGGTGGTGGTGAAAGTACAACTCTAGACAGGGTGCCAGGAGTTCTGAGAGAAAATGTCATGCAATCTCCACACAGGTGGAGTGCAAGGTCGTGATCAAACCGTGGATCTCAGAACTGTGAGGCGACAGTGTCACCACTTTGCTGCCCATTATTATTGTATTTATTTATTTGTTATTATTATTTCATCCAAAGAGAGTGAGGATCACACTGTGCTGCACAAGTGCTGGGTCACTGTTTTGCCCTTTACACACACACACACACACACACACACACACACACATATATTTATTTTTATATATATATATATATATATATGTTCCGGTTCAATCCCGTCTCTAAATTGTCATTGAGTCATACCAGATGTGTAACTGGAAACAGCTGCACGCCGGTCGCAAGCCCGGATAAATGGGGAGGGGTGGAGAAAGCAATGGCAAACTACTCCACTATCCTACCGAAATACTACATAGATCACATCGATTAAAAACAGAAATGTGTGGAGATCGATGATCCATCAAGCGACATCAAGTGACACTGTACGTTTAATCTAAACGTA
>JAUZST010063711.1:0-49251 GCA_034779995.1 Parotocinclus haroldoi | reverse complement strand
GTCAATAAAAGCTTTTGTTACTCATAATATGATTGCAATTATATTTCTGTATGTGATAAAAACATCTGACAAACACATATAAAAACCAGAGAGCAGCAGATCATGTGAAAATATAATATTTGTGTCATTCTCAAAACTTTTGGCCATTACTGTAAGTTATATAAGTTTCTCAGGTGTGAGTGGGTGACTTTCCTTTACTTATTTGTACCAAATGGTGTTTGTATGTGCATGTACCTGTCCTATTGTAAGTAGTACTCCTTTGTTACCTGTATATTCTCTCTAATCTATAATCTATAAACATTCACTCTCTGGTTGCTTTGTCGAATCTTCTGTGTTTTTTTCCTAATTCTGTCTATTCTATTCTCTTCCCCTTAATCCTCATGGGGTCACAGGCCAGCTGGTACCCACCCGGAAAATCTGGGCATAAGGAAAGGAACAACCCTAGACAGGGCGCCAATCCATCGTAGGACACACACACACACAGACACACACAGTCACACACTAAGGACCACTTTAGAGACACCAATTAACCTAAAACACGTGTTTGGACTGTGGGAGAAAACCAGACCCGGAGTAAACCCAGGCAGACACAGAGAGGATATACAGACTCCACACAGAAAGGACTCAGACCGCTTCACCCTGGGAGTGAACCCGGGGCCTAATTAAAAAAAACCATAAGAATACTGTGATGAGGTAGCAGCACTCTTGTTTTTAGTGCTACCACTGATTCACTTACGTATTATTTTAACAAAGTTTTATTGTAAAAAAAATCCCCTTTAATCCCCCTACAACACAGCAGCACAAAAAAACCAAGTGACTGATTCACAGAACGTAACGCGGTCGTTAAGCAGCGCGTAACTATAATTTCACGCTGAAAGTTGCGATACAAACATCTCCTTACATTACAATGAATACTTTGGCAGCATCTAATAAAACGATGCAGGCCTTACATACATCTAATTCATGTCTGAGTGACAGAAAACAGAGGACAGACGACAGAAATGAGAATCGTTTAGCATCAAAAACCATCCAAATTTGGTACCGTTATCAGGCAGTGTTTCGAGTTTTATAAAAGATACAAAAAACAAGCATATTTTAAAGTGGATTGCTCTGCTAAACTATTTAATACATGCTTTTATTTTCATTAATATCACTGTTTAAAATGAAACGTTCTCTGAGGATAGGGGACTGAGCCGTGCCAGGAAAAAAAAGTTCCAACTCTGTGAGATCTTGACTCATAATTTGTGTTTGATGATCTTTCCTTTTATCACCTCCTCCTTTTTTTGTCCAATCAAAAATAAAACGTAGTCACACCAACAGAAAGAGGGGAATCTTACTGAGGACGTCTGAGCCTCCGATCTGTGCAGCGCTGTAACTAAGATCAAAGTCCTTCAGGATGGAGTCCTCAAAGGCCAGAGTGGCTACACGGAAGAAGAACTGCTGTACATTTTCTCCTGTCTCACACACACACACACACACACACATAGTATCGTCCGTTTTAACACCAGACACCAAGCCTCAGAGTTCGCTGTGATTCTTAAGCTGTGTTCTGTTAATAATATTCTATTAAATAACTGAATTAATAGAAATAACAGAACAGCCTTTATTCTTCATGGAATAGAACAAGAGCTGGAGAAATGTGTCATTTTTTGTCAGCTGAACGTCCATGATGTGAATCTCTCGTTTCAAAATGTCCCAAATTTGCTCTATTAGATTGAGATGACCACTGGTGACCGGTGGTGGTAAACCAATTTGAGATTTGAGCTTTGTTTTATGGAGCGTTATCCTGCTTGGAGGAGCCATTACAAGATAATACATAAAGGGGTGAACATGGTCAGCAATACTCAAAGTGTGTCAAGAAAACACACACACCATTACACCCCCAGGAACCTGAACCACTGACACAAGGAATGATGGATCCATGCTTTTATTTGTTTGCGCCAAATTCTGACCCACCAGATCCATCATTTTCCATTCTTTATTACATAATTTTGGTGATCCCATAAGAATTGTTGCCTCAGTTCTGTTCTTTGCTTAGAGTCAAAAGTCAAATTTATTTATAGAACGCTTTTTACAAAGCAGCTTCGCAATATTATAGCATCTTAAAACGCCAATCCCAAACTGAGCAAGCCTAGGGTGACAGTGGCAAGGAAAAACTCCCTGTATCTCCTTATAGTAAGGGCACCTGGTGTAAAATTCGGTTGCTGTAGCCTATTTGCTTCAAGGTTGGACGTGTTGTTTGTTCAGAGATGCTCTTCTGCATACCTTGATTGTACCAAGTGGTTATTTGAGCCATTGTTACTTTTTATATCAGTTTGATCCAGTCTGTATTCTCCTATGATCTTCTGGTATTTTCACCCAGAGAAATGCCCTCACTGGATTCTTTTTCTTTCTCTGACCACCTTCCTTCTCTGTTTTAATGCTGGGTTTGATTCAGCAGCTCGTCTTGATCATGTCCACAGCCCTAAATGCTCTTATATATTTGCGTTAAGAAGCTGGTGTATCTAACAACGTGGCTGGTGGGCGTACAGTGTGTATAGTGCTGAACTGAAAAAAAAACACCTTAACGTCCTTTATGACCGAGTGCTGGGTGTACCTGATTTGGACGAGACGGCCCAGAACTCGGCGTTCATTTCCGATGCTATCTTCACGGCGTCTCTCTCTGTGCGTTGACATTCCTCTGGAGACTAATAACGAGCCAATGTAATATAAGAACCCACACCCGACTGACGGCGATCACAGGTGATCATATTAAGGTTGGACACACTATGAAACCAATACGCAACACGTATGCAGTAATATTTTCTTTTAAAATACGCCTAACAAACGAAATCACATAGGATTTATTCACGATGCCTGAATTCTGGATAACAACGCTATAGATAGCCGGTCTTAAACGAATATAAGCGTGAAAGGGAGTTTTCTCACCAGCAAGTCCTTCTTGGTACCAACCAAAAAGATAAAGCAGGAGTTTGGTTCGTTCTCCTTCAAAGCCTCGATCAGCCACTGCCTGTTAGGAAACATCTCTCTGTTATTCTTATAAGCTGGCCAGTAAATAACCTGCAGAGTTCATTCTATAAGTCAGTCTGTACGTCATCAACAACTATTTACAACTATTTAAAGTTTGACCTCGGTTTCCACAATACATGACTGTATTCTTTGTGCAAATAAGTCCCAATGGGTCCTAAAATGTTTCATAGTGACCGTGATGACAGAAGAAGAACAGGTTGCAGTTAGTGTAACAGTATTAATCCGTTACTCCCTAAATTCAATGAGATTCTTCAGCACTTTATTATAAAATAAGCTTTATTGTGTATGATTTTGGATAACTGTAGGTTAATGTAAGTGTTAATATGTAACTGGCTCCTCTATAATCCAGAATATATTATATTAAACTCGTCAGTTCATGATATATTTAACTTGGAATGGATTTATCTAAACCAGGAGCTCCTGTACAATAAAACTCCATTAGTATAGAATAGCGTATACTGGGGAACTGGAACCCATTCATTCAATTTACATTATTCCTTATAGGAAGATTGCTCAGTTAAAGAAAAAAAACCCTATTACATCATATATGAAGCAACAAAAACGTGATTAATGCAGTGAAGTCTGTGGATGTGAACACCCTGGTTTAAAACAAATGCTTCAGTAGCTATTTCAGACCTACATCTTCTGATCTTTGATGCTTTTTGATAAAGTCACCTCGTTTTTACACCTACATGTCTACATGGCAGTCATAAAGATGATTTAAGATATCTAAACAGTACAATAAACTTAAGGAATCTAAAATCTTTTTTCGAAATCCCATTGTTCTTACCGTGTGTGTTCTAACGTCTTGATGTCCGCCATGTCAAAGACTGTGATGATCACTGTTAAAACAAAGCACACACAAACAGACAGGATGCTGAGTATGTGCTCTGTGTGTTCAGTCCGAGGCATGACGGGTATTCGCTATTAACGACCACATTATGCCCACAGGTCATTGACCAAATAAAGTTTATTTTGACAAGAAACTGCATGCAAAGATATACAAATGCGTCAGATAGAGACAGAGATAGAGATACAGATACAGATACCGCTGCAAACACCAATGATTGATGAGGGATTTAAACGACTTCATGCTTTTGTTTGACAGAAGGCAAAAATGCATCAACACACAGTATTAGAAACAACTACTACTCAACGAGTGAATGTGAACCAGTGTATATAGTTATAGATTACAGAGAATATAGAGGTAGTGGAGAGAAAAACAAAGGACTACTACTTACAATAGGACAGGTACATACACTGTTGAACTTTCAGTCAAAAAAGCTGAAGACTTTTATTTTAAGCCACGCGCTCTACAAACATTTACATTTCCAGCATTTAGCAGACACCCTTATCCGGAGCGACTTACAACTCATACAGTCTTACAATCCAAGCAATTTGTGGGTTAAGGGCCTTGCTCAAGGACCCAACTGTGGCAACTTAGCAGAGGTGGTATTTGAGCCCTGGACCTTCTGGGCCAGAGTCTAGTACCTTAACCGCTAGGCTACCACTATGTAGACAAAGACACTAGGGTCCATACCACCCCTAAGGGGTGAGCAAAAACACTCAAAAGGGGTGAGTGAGGCTATGTCTGCTGAGTTTATTGAAATACTTGCACATTTGATCAAATTAAAATATATATTATATAAAATTTGATATTTTCAATTAAAATTAGTCATAAAATGAAATGATTAGAAAAAAAGCTTGGCAGTAAAGATACCACTTTATACTTTTAGTCTGTGTGTGAGCTGTGGGGGTCCAGCTTTTTTTAGATACTAGTGGGGGAACTAACAGGGTAAATGGTTGGGAACCACTGCTCTAGGGAATCAGCTTTGCAATTCCAATAAGTGCATTTACTTCATTTCATCTTCAGCTCGTTACAAATACAGAATTTCATTTCTGAAGATCATTTACAGTTATAACTGTTATGACCACAGTCGTTAATGGGGTGTGTAGTCGTTACACGTGCATACCTGTAATTAAAAAAGACTGTGGGGGGAAAGACGTACCCTGAGCTCCTCTGTAATACGCCGAAGCAATACATTTGAATTTCTCCTGGCCTGCAGTGTCCCAACTACAAGGTAAACATCATAAAACATGGTGAGAAAAGTCAAACAGAAATCAGACCTGAGTAAAGAAACCTAAAAAGAAACCTACCAAGTTTTACAGTTAAGCGTCACGGACCCTAGGTCATCAAAGAAGGGGGTGGCCACCCTTATACAATTTGTTTATATAAACACACAGCAACAGCAAAGTTAAGTAAAGAAGTATCAAAAATAATTGGAAGCTTCTATATGATGTTTTTAACTTTTGTGTTTTCAGTAAATTATTTGTTTCTTATAATTAATGTACTGAAATTAAACCTGTATATTTGTCTTTTTGAAAAGCAGGGGAATTATTTAAAGAATGATTAATCACCTACTATATGTAAAATGTAAACTGTATCATGTTAGTCTATACTAATCTATAAACTACAATAATAGGGGTATCTTTTTTAACAGAAATTGAGTTGTCATTTTGGTGTGTGCCACCCCACATATTTGGTGGTTCCATCTGGCCAGCCCTACGAAAATCTCTGGGGGCGCCACTATCTTAAAGACCTCTGGCAAGATGGAAATTTGAGGCACTTTTGCACCAGAGGAACTTTTTCAAAGAACTGTTGGAAGCAATGTCCCGTTTTGTGATGTTCAAACCGCAAGATCTCAGATCGATTGTAGTTCTCAAAATGAGGTTCATAGGGACTTGCTAGCTCCTACTTCTCCTACAAGAGAGGGTCTTATCTCAGGTCAAATGAGCCCAGAGTGATGTAAGTAAGCAGTGATTGCTCCAGATGTAGAAGCACAGCTACCTGTTCAGGCATAGAGTATAGTGACCAGTCCAGACACAAGTGCTAAAATGGAAAAACCCTGACCAGCTGTGAAGTTCAGGCTTTACTGAGCCTATATGTGGTAGACGAGGTGAAACATTCAACAGGATTTTAAGTCGTCTAAGCTTATGTCACTTTAGTATTTCCACTGGCGGTGAAAATGCAGACCAGAAAACGTCTGTTTTCAAGAAAACTCCATGAGGAATGGATCCTCCTAAATGAATCCATAGAACATGAACAGACAAAACTGGAACTCAACCCAGAGACAGAGGAACTATCAACCTTGGACACACACTAAAAGTCTTTTAAAAACCTGGTTCTGGTACACCACTGCTCGGCATCTTAACAAGCATCTCAAAGTGAGGAGTCTCACCCCCCAAGTTCTGTCCCGTCAAAACTGAGTCGATGAGTAGCTGCACCAGTTCTGGACTGTTCCAGAGTTGCCAGTTCCTCTATAGGTTTGACCCTGTTTCAAGACTGAGCTCCCGTTCTAACTACACCGGCAGGGGGCTTCTGAGTTTCAGTTTTCTCAAGTCTCAGGGGAAGGGTCTGTGGTGTGCATTTCAGTTGTGCAACACAAAAATAGACGAGTTTTAAATGTGTGGTACATTATGAAAAAAATCCTCACTCACATCTGAAGAGAGAAGGGAAGTCCTGCGATTTCAAACCTCTCGATTTCAAAATCGACCCCAATGGTGGCCTTATAATCCCGATCAAAGGCATCTTTACAGAACCTGGGGTAGAACAATTTACATGAAATCAGAACGCACAAGATAATCACAGAGAAAGCAAATAAATCCTTAACACACAAATTTCTCACGTACCTGTTAATTAAGCAGGTCTTCCCTACATTCAGGTCTCCGACCACCACTGCCTTCGACACCTTTAACCTGTCCAGGGTTAAACAAACCCAGGTCAACAGGAGGTGCTATATGTTACAGGTTAGCGATATGGGTAAATATACTAGATCACAATATTTAGAGATAATTTCAGCAGTGACAGATTCTGTAAAACTACCATTCAAGCATTAGCCCTTAATTAGTAAACAGATTTATAATCAAAAATGTAAACTCTTATCTAATCAAGCATACAGTGGGTCAGTTTTTTTAAACATTCATATTTGTGATCCTTGATAAGCTCATACTGTTCATCACAAGAATAAAATAGATCAGGATACGACAAAAAACTTGTCAGGCGACGTAGGAAATGAAAAATGCTGGCACACGTAGAGTTCCAGAGACAGGCTTTAAGGCAAAAACGGCAGGCAAAAATCGTAAACTAAAAGAGTCCAGGGTCGAGATACCAAACGCGGCGAACAGGATCCAAAAGGGCGAGGTAAAGGTTAAATCGAGGGTCGGAAAATATGAGGGTTGGCAACAGTAAGCAAACGCGATACCAAATATCTTAAACAATGAACGCCTAGAACTCCGGTAGGACCAAGAGACTTCACGAGGAAGGAGTGAGGACGGGGTAAATAAGTAAAGTGTGTAATGAGGAGTGAAATGAGGTACAGGTGTATGGGTGGGTGAGGGTGATGGTGATCGTGTGCGTGTACGTGTACGGATGTGGTCCGCCGAGCTGAGCGTGGGCATGACAAAACAGAAATAAACTGATGCTCAAATCAACTGTTTTCTTTTTTTCAGATTGTTTCAGTCTTTGGCTTGATGGTGGAAACATTCTGCAGCAAAATGTGTATTTCTTAACAAAACATGTTACAGATGTTTGGCATGCTGACTCAACACTGACGTAAGATAATCAGCCATTTACACACACATACGCACACACACTGGACAATACAGAGGGGACAGTTAACTTAATGCATGTCTTTGGAATGTGGGAGGAATTCAGAGTACCCTGTGAAAACACAGGGACAGGGAGGACTGTGGTGGCCTAGTGGTTAAGGTACTGGACTATGGACCAGAAGCTCCAGGGTCCAAATCCCACGACAGGTGTGTCCCAGAGGTCCTTAACCCAAAATTATTTGGATTGTCAGACTGCGTTAATTGTAAGTTACTCTGGATAAGGGTGTCTGCTAAATGACTTTAATGTAAACATGCAAACCCCGAACAGGGGGAGGTGTAAAATGGGGACCAAAGCAGGTGTCACTGGAGTTGATGATGCTTTCCAGGCTTCGAGGAACCACTAGACTCTTAGGTTTTGTCAAAAAATATTCAGTTCATTTATCAGTCTTTACTGCATCCACCAGAATAAACACACATTCGGTGCCTTAAATCAACACAATCAGCCATGCTGACTCTTACCCCTGTTGCCTGGCAGCTCGGCCCGTAAGAGCCATTTTAGCTTTAGCATTCCAGTCGTCTTTCATCTGCAGGCAAGCTTGTGGATTGTAACACTGCAACACACAGGTTATGAACACAACACAGCATATAGTTACATAATTACAATGTACAGCTACAGTGACATTTGTTTTTCCATGTTTCATCCCAGAGAACATGGGGTGCAGACATAGCTGTACTCAGGACGGCAGGCCACTACAGGGTCACCAAGGGTCGCTGTAGAGCCAACTGATGATCCCCTGACCGACCTTCTCTCACTCTAGCACAACCAGTATTACCTGTGTGCAATGCCCGACCCATAGCACTAAGGATCACTCCATTGGTGGTCGTCTTAACAGCATGGCATATTTGTAGGGTACACTTTACTCACTATTCAACTAACCATACTTACTGAGTTCATGATCGATTCTTAAAAATAATCATTTAATAATAAAAGAAATAAATAATACATTTATTTCTGAAATGTAAACAACTTAAATCAACGCAAAATTTGTTGTTATCAAACACAAACGCTTCAGTCCCCCGCAATTTAAAAAAATACTACAGTGGTTTAAAATTGTAAACAAAATGTTTTAATGTAGGTTTACCTTAAAGAACTAAGAAAAGATTCCTTTTTTATTTCTAAAGAATAACAAATTAAAATAGTGGGAAACAGTTTAAACAAAAAGAATATTTAGTCCTGCAAAAAGAAATGACAAGTCTATATGCGTGACGTATGACTGCACCCTCTGGTGTCCAAAAAATACAACTGCATTACAAGGTGTAATAAACATCATCTACATAATTGAAAATGAATCTTTAAAGAACAATGAACAAGTTTTAAAACCTAAAATCGAACATCAGTGGATCATTTGGAAAGAGGCCGAACCTTTTGCACATGGAACTATACTATTTTAAGTTTCTATTATATATTTTATATACTTTACTATACTATTTGAAGTCAGTCTTTTTGTTTCAATCTTTTTATTCATTTTCATCTACATCAAACATTTGCAAGCCCAAATGACCGAAAGAGACGTCCGTAGCAGGGGTGTGTTTATGCAGGAACTGAAGGTTTTACTGCTCTAAATGAGATAATGTCGTAAATAAAGTCCTGTGATCCTACGTTTCTGTAATCAGGCTGCTCTGAGGTTCTTCTGTGCACAGTCACAGGTTTCCAATAAGAAGCAGCAGGACGTAATCTCTGTTAGATTACATCCTGGGTCTGTTGTACCTGTTTCAGCGTAAACACTCATCATTAACCTTATCAACGGGGCACACACACATGCTCACACACGAACACACACACACACACACACACACACACACACACACACTAGCTCTCAAAACACAATCGATTTATCAGTTTTGGAAAGGTTTGGTTAATGATGCTATGGATGTCCTTTTAACCCTCTGTGACAGTGGATGGTGATTCAGGCTTCGTACCTTGGGAAATGTGTAAATGATTCTGTTTTTGCTGACAGGTGGAACAAACTGCATTCTGCCGTCTCACAGCAGCCAGAGCTCATAAGCATTCACCTGTAAAGGAAACCCACATCAGGAGTTAATATGGCCTCCAGAAAAGGTACCAGCATTTAAAGCAATACATGAACAGATAAGGTACAAAAGCATATATATATATATATAGGGTGCCAATCCTTTGGTAGGGCACACACACAGTTACACACTAAGGGTCAATTTGGAGACCCCAATTAACCAAACCCTCATGTCTTTGGACTGTGGGAGGAAACCAGAGTACCCAGAGTAAACCCACACAGACACGGGGAGGGCATGCAGATTCTATACAGAAAGGACCCAGGCCGATCCACTCTGGGATTGAACCCAGGACCTTCCTGATGTGAGGCAGCGGTGCTACCCACCGCGTCACCGTGCTGCCCTTAACACGACTATAGAAAATAATCAAATAATAACAGTGCTCCATATCTGGAAAGAGTCCCATGACGGGCTGGTTGCCATCCTTCCAAAAAGGGATAACTGTTTAAAAAGCGACATGCACTGGTGTGACAATGAATTCTCTAAAAGCAGCTTTACGGATTCCAAAGATTCAGAAAGGGACCTGACTTGTTTGGGTGGCTCAGATGATCAGAGTTAAGTACTATAGCTAATTGATAATTCAGTACTGAGAGTTAAACACGGCTGATGATAATTCAGTACAAACAATTGAACCCTACAGATATCAATTCACTCGTGATACCTGATTATAATTTAGTATCGATTGTTAAACACTGTATGAGGTAATTCAGAGCTGCTCGTACTGCAGGTTTTAATTCAGTACTTTTATACAGGATACCAGCGGTGGAATAAAAAGAACTACCAGCACGAGCATCACTGTTAGAAACACTACAGTAAGACGCCTTCGTTTAATCACTTCTCATATATTTCAGTAGAAATTCCTAAACACTCACCAACACTGATGTTGTGTTTATTAGTGTTAATTTCGGTAATAATTGCGGTCCATATGGGTCCTGACTCTCACTGCTCCGCGTACCAACTACAACTTACATCCCCATAGCAACAGCAATCACGCGAACTGCACGAACGACAGCCTACCATTCAAGCTGTGTCCCAAATAAAGTCACAAGCCCTACTCCTTAATCACTAATGTGTCTTTTAAACGTTTTGGAGTTTGTGCGTTTTTGCACTAAACTGCACTGTAGGATGTCCGGAGTGTTCTGTGTTTTCATTTTAGGCTTTTTTAAACAAAATTTGCAGAACGCAAAGCTCCCTATTTAGTGGACTACTTAGTGCTTCTTGAGATATTTAGGCTCTGTATTAAACCTGCGAGCAATACCAAACTCCAACAATACCAATACCAAACATAACAACCATATTATAACAAATATATATTCGAGCCAGAATTTAATAGATCATACGTATAAAAAGAATACGATTTATAAAACTGTTAAGCTAGTTTTTGCTTAAAACCTAAACTAAACGGACAGTCTCCGAGATATCGCGATAATTATTACGTATTCTCGCGTGGTTTCCGTGGATTTGAGTGCATTCAGTACTGTACATTAGCACACTAAATTATGATTTAAAAAAAACAACACATTTACACAATCAAAGTGAACATATTAGTGGGTAGGATAAATAGGTTTGGTTCAATAAGCTTGGTTTTGTTTGTGTTTATAGTTATTATAGTACAACATATAATTAGTAACATAATTTAGTAACCATGAAATAAAACCGTTTATGAAAGTCGAAACACATAGAAAGTGAACTAAATTAAAACAACAACACGTAATTAATTAGTAACGCAGAACACTTATATATTGGACACAATTAATAAAATTAATCCGCTAGCACTAGCACTTCATTCACCAAGTCTCCAAGCAGCTAATTACAACCATACTGCTAACAAACATTAAATAATATTTACAAATAAAATATTCCATGAAGGAATATCCTCTGTTTTTGTGAGTACTATATAAGACCAGCATATGCTGTGTTTTGGGCACTGGTAGACTGGTCATCTAGCTTTACCAGCAAAACTAAACCATCACCAGACCAGTGAACCGTGTATTTTTATTTTGAGCTATGTGGACTACAGAAGTCACAACAAGAGCTTGCATGGTCAGGGCAATTCATGGTCATACTGTCATCCAAACATGGGCATCGCTGGGGGCACCCCCATAGCCCCACAAAACACTGGAACCCAGCAAAGGGGGGCCCAACAGAATGTGGCATTCTTAACATCAAAACATCTACGATTTGTGACTTAACTTGTCAAACTATTCTGTTCTGGGCTAAACACATTATGAATGGGATTTTACCAATGGATACATCAAGAAGAGCTCTTACAATTTAATTCCTTTATTATGCACATAAAATAATGCATGCCAATTATATCTCTTATAACGAGTGGAAGCAGGTACACTTGAGTATTCTGTCCTTTGGAATGAGAGAATCAAGTACAATTCTTTAACAAAGCCAGAAATAGTTTTGTTTGATAACTGTTATCTCAAGGTTTATACCTTATATAAATAATCTTAAATTACAGGTAACGTCAATCACTGTGTTTCATTCGTATCCGGTCCCTGCTGCATTCTCACATCAGTTGAATTGCACCGAATTTATGTGGAAGGGGACTGAAACCTTCAGGGGGTCACGGTCCGCTTTTACTAAAGGAACATGGTTTGTTTTAATCGGAAGAAACTGGACAAGTGTGAACTCACCTATTACGGGGATTGGTAATAATCATTTCCACCACTAGGAGTCAGGGTAGCATTTTCTATTTTTAAATTACAGGCTGGCTGCAAGAACGGTTTGAGTATTTGTACCTTTAAATACCTTTAATTCATTCGTCCTCAGTAACCAATTAATGAAGTGTTTTTATGACTTGATATATAACTATTAGCAATAGAAAATGGTAACACTGATATTACAACGACATTATTACTACTCCAGCAAGTGTGTAGATGAATGGGTGGATGTATGCATGGATGGATGGATGGGTGGATGGGTAAAATTTGACGTCAGCATGTGGTTTTAGAGTTTGAGGTTTTAGAGTTTGTTGTGTCTCAAGTTATCGTCACAAGTTCGACTTAGTCCCTAGACTGTCATATATACTGTTCACAAAAATGAGGGATTATGTCAAAATGAAGAGGATCCACAAGAACTGCTGGACAGTGTGATCCTGTCCAAACCCCATCACTGTGAGGGTGTTTTGGTACTCTTGAACAGTCAATGTGCGGACACACTCGTCAAGGGGGTGCTGTCCAATAATGCCCCATCCAGGACCTGCACCTCATACTTTCTTCCAGTACTTTCACTAACATTTTTTTCTGTTTCCAGTACATTTACATTTGTGTCATTTAGCAGTTTCCCTTACCCAGAGCGACTTATAATTCATACAGTCTTACAGTCCATGCAATTGTGGGTTAAGGGGCTTTCTCATGGACCCAACTGTGGCAGAGGTGGGATTTAAACCCTGTACCTTCTCATCCATAGTCCAGTAACTTAACCACGAAGCCATCACAGTCCCGTACTAGTTCCAATTATTATGACAAGATGTTCTGGTACCAGTTTCAGTCCTTACACTAAGATTTTCTGGTTTCAGTTCCTACACTAAGATGCTGTTCTGGTACCAGTTCCAGTCCTTACACTATGATGTAATTTATTATTTTATTTAATATATAAACTGCTCAAAAAATTAAGTGAACACCTAAACAGCACAATGTAACTCCAAGTGTTCCCTTTATTTTTTGAGCAGTATATAATACTGTTTTATATTCTAGTTTTACATTTTCTGTTTTATTGTAGTCATCATAATGTTGAATTGTCTTTAATTTATTAAAGTCTGACAAAATATTATTTTATTTATTATATTTTCTTCAAATAAGCTCTCCCTTTTCATTTAGATAATTTATATATATCATTTTAGGCTGCCTAAGCAGTTCGAGACCTTTCTTGCTCCTCCCAAGTTTTCTTCATTATTTAGAGTTAATGATATGAGTTTTGTTGCCACTGTCGCCCCTGGCTGGGTATTTGTAGCACTGCTTTGAGACAATAAATAAAAATATATAGATAAGCTCCAGAATAAAGAATAATAACGATAATTTTTAAAAAATGTATAAATAAAGCCCTCACTAAGCAAGCCTATGGTGACAGTGGGAAGGAAAAAACCCTAAACAAAAAGAATGTGTGGCCATGTGACTGAGGGTGTGACCGCTCCAGAAACGAGCCACTGCTTTCGAGCCAATGATTCCGCTTTCAGATTTGTAGATGAAAGCATTTTTAAAGTGATTTTAGGGATAAATGTATTATTTCTGAAATGGCGTAGGAGATTAAATAAAGTCAGGATCGACTCTTCTCTGGCTCTCAGGCTGTCAGTGATGTTTTCATTACAGAGCAGAACAGTAAAGCTTTCCCACAGAGCCGCTGCTTCCTCTTTTATAAAACCATCTGCCAGTTTGAAAAGCATGTGAGGTGTCACAGGGCACCTCATTTCCATATCAGACTGCAAACCTTGGAAGCCTGTCAGAGAGGGCGTCTCAGATGGGTCGGTGCCACACTGTGCCTCCGTGCCAGTATTTGGACTGTACCAGTGCCAATCAGCACTTTTTAAATGGGTAATTAAGCCTAATGTGCATAATGGAGCCACCCAGCATCACCCAGAGTGGAATCCTGTTTAGTTACAGATCAGTGACAGATGCATAGGCTACACTTTATTACCACCTGTGCTCGCCTTTATTTCTGCTCCCAAATCCTCAAAACACATTCTTACAGCTATTGATCAAAGCTTAAACCCAATTTAGCCGTCGATCGCTAATCTAATCTTAAGCAGTTAGTTAATCTTTACACATATTGCAGACACCCACTGAGCCAGAGACGTTCATGACTGCAGGATGTAAGTCATATTTTTGTTTCAAAATTCCCAACAAATTCTCTATTCGGGACAAGTCATCACATTTCCATTGTGTGATGGTCCATCCTTGATGACTTGAGTGCAGTGTAGTGTAGAGTGCAGTGACTTCTTCTTGGTTCATGAAGACGTTTCATCTCTCCTCTAAGAAGGTTTCTTCAGGTCTGAAATATTTTGGGGAGTCTGGGGTATTCACATTGGTCGAGGTGTGAATGGGGGTTCAACCTCCTGGGAAGGGATCTGAAGACTGATTTGTAGGTTGCTGATAGCTGATCACATAAACCACCTTCTCTGTTTAGTGATGGTTGTTCTAGTTGGACTCTTTCACAGTAAAGTTTGAAGTGGTATTTATGAGTGTAACTATGTATTGTAGAGCTTGGTAAAGGTTTCCCTTACCCATGTGCTCTTATCAGCTATTGATGAATGACGGTTCTTGATGCAGTGCCATCTGAGGGAGTGCAGAGAGATCACCCCTCTTCAGGTTAGGCTTGTACCCTTAGCCTTTATGCTGTGAAATTCCTTTATGCTGTGAGATTTTGAATTCTTGGGTCCTTTAGCAAGACCCTTAATCTACAACTGCTTGGATTGTAAGACTCTATCAGTCAAGTTGCTAAATGCCATAAATATACATGAATTGTTTAATAACATTATGCCCTGTAGAAGGAGAAATTTGTTTTTAAACTTCAATCATTTTCTCATTTGGTAATAAACTGGAGATTATTTGCCCATTTCTACTCCTCAAAAGACTCAGGATTATAATCAGCTGTTTGAAAATTTGTGTTTTGAATTAATTGCAATTGCAAGTCCAAAAATGTACAGTTACAGGCCTGTTACAGGCAGGAATGAATGTTTATGAACAAACTAAATTAATTTGACCACAAAAATATATACTGTCCTATTTTTTCCTTGTTTGCACAACTGAAGCACTGTGATTATTTTTTATAATAAATGTATAATGAAAAAAAAACAGGGACAAGTCTCTGTGTTTATTATATTTTTATTTGGTAAGAGCTTGTTCTTCATTACTGCACATCCAAACAGAGCAGCACTGCAGTTCAAGGCTGATTTATTTTCGGTACAGGGCTGATTTATTTTCGGTACAGGGCTGATTTATTTACCATATCTTGCTGTATGGTTTCACTCTCTGAAGACAAACTCCAGGAGTATCAGCCAGGGTTTCCTCCTCATGCTTTATCTCTCCCTCATTACTGCTCATGACAGTCACAAGGCCATGCACCAGCCCAAGCACCTCCTCCATCCTCATTCATTTTGATTTACCTTTACACCAGGTTTCAAAATTGTAGAAGAGGTGAGAAGAGCAGATTAACAGGTCAATTGTATATGACATTATGACAGTGAAAGACTACAGTAATACAGTACATACTCAAATATACTGTCATAATTCAGGTCTTTAGAAGATTTATTTTTCTCTACAAATAGAGTATTGATTAGCGAACTGTATTTTACCACCAACGTTAGAACTGCTGAAATCGGATAAAATTATATTTGATCTGCAATCACTTTATTAGTCCTAGGTTCCTCTGTTCCTCTCAGCATCTAGAAGCACCATGTCATTCTAGAATTACAGTCTGTCTTTCTGTTTCTCTTCATACTCTGCTCGTCCCCTTCGTTCTTAAATGGTCAGGACCCCCACAGGACCAGCACAGATCAGGTCATTTGGGTGGTGGATCAGACACAGCAATACACTGACACTGACGTCCAGTCACCAGCATTCACGATCCCACAATTTTAGCTCATGGTTACATGGTTTACATCCATCCATTATCTTCCACTTAATCCACACAGAGTCATGGGCCAGCCGGCGCCTGAGGGTCATTTTAGAGACACCAATTAGCCTAACATGCATTTCTTTGGACTGTGGGAGGACATGCAGACTCCACACAGAAAGGACCCAGGTCGCTCCATTCTGGAATTGAACCTTCTTGCTGTGAGGCATCGAGCCACCATGCTATCCCATAGGTACAGTTTTATAACCTCATCAGTGGCTTGGTCATTGAGAAATAACAGAACAACCTGGAATTAAATCGGGGAATATAAAAAGTCCCCTGCGGTTATCTAGCATGTCTAAGTTTAATTAAATTAGCACAGGATTAGCAAAAAGTAGAGCAGAACATGAACCTGTTCCAGGAGAACGCAAAGGAAAACATCTGAATGGAATAAATGCACTCGTCAATAGTTTGTCTCATGAGAATGTCCCCGTGGACATCAATCAATTTCAGAGGGCTTTAACTCAATTAGTTTGTTACTAGCTTGCTGCTGCTACAGCTGTCAGATTTCTGATCTTAATACACCAGGGAGGGAAAACCTGAGAAAATGAGACTCACAGATCATATCATGAACAGTGAATATCTAAGTAAAAAAAGGTTGTATTCTAATAAACAGGCTGATAAATATATTGTCAAGTTAAGTCGAAAGTCAGCCATCACTGCAGCAATCCACCAATCTGGCATTTAAGGCAGAGCGACCAGACAGAAGCCTCGCCTCAGTAAAATACACGAAAGCTTGTCTGGAGTTTGCAAAAACAAAAAAACACCTAAAGGGCTCTCTGATTCTGAAACAAGAATCTCTGATCTGATGAAACCAAGACTGAACACTCATAAAGCCATAAAGCTCAGATTAGTGAAGTGCTGCAGTGATGGTTGACTTTCTGGACGTTTCATCCATGCATTATTTATGCATGTGCCCTCTTTACCTGTGGAAGCGATGCTACAAGGTTGTCCTGTGGGAAGAATATGAGTCGATGGAGGGGGTGTGACGCTCTGTCATCCCATGTGACATCTAACTAAACATTATAATCATAATAATCAGAATGTTTGTCTCATCATGTATATGCTGTATATAAACATATAAGGAGAGAGAGTATGAAGCGATTTGCCCAAATGCAGAGCTGCCAGAGATGCCACAGCTTGCAGATGAACCTTGAGCAAAAGGAAGAAAAACAACACACAGACGTTGTCCTATTTATTCCCGTTAATAAAATTAAACATTAAACAATACAGCTGGTTTCCAGACACCGGCTCACAAAAGATCACACAGAAGAAGCCAAAAAGCATTTTGATGAAAAATGTATGTACTGCAAGCACAGTTTTCTAAATGGCCTGAAAAGTGCCTTTAGGTGGGGGCACCCCTTGTGTGCCTGCTCCACCACGAACTGGACTCGAGGAAGTCTGAAATTCGCGATGAGACGGACAGCCACTCCTGGAGCTCCTGGTTGTCTGAAAATGATTGAATTTCAGCTGACTATTCCCTGAAGGAATTCAAGAAATCTGATAAAGTCACCTTAATTTTAGATCCATAATCAAGTTCTTGTCTTCATGTAACCACTTTATCTAATTTCTATTCTTGTTTACATTGTGACTCAAAACACGGACAGATCAAAGTAAGATATATACTGTATATATAGTTTTATAGTATATAGTATGTATACTACATAGTATTTTAATATAATGATTCAAAAATAATTCTTTACCAGAAGTCCAATACCAGGTGCCTTTGGCTAAACAGCATTCGTATAAATGAAATAATACCTGTGAGTTTATTGATAAGATATTGATCATTCCTTATACAAAGTGTCATTAACTCATATACTTTAAATTGAACACTCCGCTATCTCAGTGTTACCAAATGTAATAACACTAAAAGATCACATACTGAGATAAGTGTAACATCTACACAACTGGACTATGTGCTGAGAAACTGATACCATTACAATCACATTTAATAAAAATCAAACCATGAAGTACTTTGGTTGTTTTGTTTGTATTTCTTTATATATATATTAAATCTCACTTACTGTATGGTTTAACCCTGTAAATCTTTCAATCCTGATTTTGTCTTAATAAATGACAAAAAATGTCTGTTTACAGAATGGAAACATTTCATAAACATATTTAAGAGCATTTTTCAATATAATTTGATGTGAAACATGGATTGGAACATGGATTTGGCTTTCCATAAGCCTCTTTTTCACTGGTCTTGTTTAAAATCGTTGTTAGTGTTAGTATATCTAGCTATCTTAGTAGAGTTAGTATAGTTAGCTTTTCATCCTGTCTCCATTCAGAAAAGAATGGTTTCTTGGCTGCTTCCCTTCCAAAAAGTATACTGAAGCATACTGTAGAAGGCTTGGCCTTCATTGCTTCTTTGATCTGTCTAGTCTAATGGTGGCCTAAGATTTTGCATAGCGCTGTAAATGTTTGCTTAAGCAAAAAATATATATATTTTTTTTGGCTTAGGCAGTAAATAAAAGGTCTATAAACACATAAGTTTTTGTGTGTGTCTTTCATGAGTGAGCAGAAACTCAAGAGAAAGAATCTCTGTATAAAAGACATAATAAAAAACTCAGGGGAAACGCTTGCATAATCCTTTTTATTGATTGTTGTTCTTTTATAATTTGTTTTAAATATTTGTCACTTTGTTTGCTGTGGACATCGTGTAAAGTCAAACCTGAAGCCCTTAGCATGTAATGCTTGCACATCTTCAGAGATAAAGAGGAGGAGGATGAGAAGGAGCAGAGGAAGAAAAGGGGCGTGACCCTGTTTTTTTTTCCACGGATCACGCCTTCAAATATAGATTTTCTTCTCACAAAGAATGCACCTCACGTACTATTTACACACCATACCAAGAACGACGTCCAATCAAAACAACGGCAGACCAGAAAATAAATTGCTCACGTGAGACTTTTTTTTGCTCATGTATTTTTTTGTTTGTTTGTTTTCCATTTCTTGCGAGCGCCAGTCACTTTTTGGGTTATGAACCAGATGCGAGCTTTTCAATAAATACCTCTCAGAAAAACGGCTGTACAGACGTACACAGTGTTCTGACTTCATCTGATATATATGTATGTACATATTTAGGAGCGTGATTGTAAAATCAAAAATAGAAGTAAACAATTCAACCTATAATTTATCAAAAAGGTAACAAAATCATGCATATTTGACCGTTACAGCATTTTCCCCTGTAAAAACCAAAAATCGTGTCGGATGGGTCTGTTGTTTCTCGTATTTACATTTGTATTGGCACTAGTCACGTCCTTGTTTCTTCTTTTCTCGGAACACTTTACACTTGAATGTTTTTGCTCAGGAATTTCAGAAGTTAAGAGATAGAGGGAAAAAAAAAACAGAAAGGGAAAATAAAATACGGTGTGGATGCAAATAAAAAGCGGCGTTATTTCAGCACTGGACATTGGCAGTTTTCACTCTTGGAGTCCCTGACAACCCCCAACCCCATCCCCACACCATCCCACCCTGCCCCATCCTGAAAACCTTCTTTGACTCACCCTTTTATACTTTATCTCCAAAAATAGCATTACAATTCAGGTACAATAGAGTCGAGAAGCCCAGGCCAGAACATCATGAACAGTAAAGAGCATCTGCTGAATCTTCAAAAGGTACCAGTGTTTCCATGTCAACAGGAATTTGTCTTTAGTGAGAGTCCAAGTCTTAGTGAGAGAACAAAAACATAATCAGGTGTCTACATATGTAAATTCAGTGCAAGGTACGAAGACCAATGTTGTAAACCCCTCCTTAACCTTGAGTAATGTGGCAGCATCGAACCTATGCCCGTCTCGTCCTGGTTCCCACTGTAAGAATCTGCTGCCTGTGGGGGGCAGAATTAATTGAATTGTGAAAAGTTTTGTAGAGACGAATCTCGATCGCCCGACCTCCCCCCCTTCCCCTTGTCCTAGCATAGGCCGATGTACTTGAGATTATTTTGGATAATCACGTCCGTGACGGCGTCGAACACAAACTGGATGTTGCTGGTGTCGGTGGCGCAGGTGAAGTGTGAGTAGATCTCCTTGGTCTCTTTGTTGCGGTTCAGGTCCTCGAACTGGCGCTGGACGTACACGGCCGCCTCCTCGTAGGTGTTCTGGCCCTTATAGTCGGCAAAGCAGACAGTCAGCGGGATGCGCTTGATCTTCTCAGCCAGCAGGTCCTTCTTGTTGAGGAACAAAATGAGGGAGGTGTTGGTGAACCAGTTGTTGTTGCAGATAGAGTCGAATAGGCGCAAACTTTCTGCCATGCGACTCTGGAAGGGGAGAGACAGAGAGATACATAAAGAGAGAGAGAGAGACAGATAGAGAGAGAAAGGGAGACACATAAAGAGAGAGAGACAACGACCGATTGAGAGAGAGAGAGAGAAAGAGGGAGAGACAGATTGAGAGAGAGGGAGACAGAAAGAGAAAGAGGGCTTG
Source organism: Parotocinclus haroldoi (assembly GCA_034779995.1). NCBI lineage: Eukaryota > Metazoa > Chordata > Actinopteri > Siluriformes > Loricariidae > Parotocinclus > Parotocinclus haroldoi. The sequence continues at coordinate 28,480 of JAUZST010063711.1, read as the reverse complement.
TCAAACATTTTTGCATATTTAGTATCTTTAGTATCTAATAAAACAGGGATTCTAATTTAACCCAAACCTAATTATCACGTCGAATCAGGTGTGATACAGAGCCATGAAAAAGCAAAGCAGCGCCATGCTGTGACCCTGCAGGATTTCAGTTCAAGAACAACTTTTGTTCATAAGGGAGTTTTTGCTGTGATATTCTCTTTTCATTGCTTTCATTGCCAGACTTTTGATCTCACAACCTCATGTGTTTAGTACCTCATTATTTAGTATCTTAGTCTTTAATACTTGTTTTTTTTTTTTAGTCAAGATGTGATTTTACTCAGGGTTTGAGTCCTTTGAGTCTTGAGTTGGGTCTCAAAACGTAACAAAATTTTGGTCTATGTCTCAATGCAGAGTCTTGGTTTGGTTTTCAGTACACAGTCTTACAACTGTTTTACACCAAACCTGATTTGTCGTGTGATTGATTTGGAAGGCTACTAAGATTATTAATTTGTAATATTATTAAAAAATAATAAAAGTAAGACTATTAAGAACTAAATATGCATTTCCCGAAGGAACTACAACTGTACTTGAAATGTGGAAAGCTGAAAGAATGTGCGCTTGTGTCCTTATACTTTTGCCCATTTGCTGGGGTTTCCCAGTACTATTGGCCCTGTGCGTATTTGTGTCCTAATACTGTTGGCTGCTTGCATTGTGTTTGAGTGCAGGTTTGCGTCCTAATACTTTTGGCCACAAGTGAGTTTGTGTCCTAATAGTTTTAGCTTCGAGAGGGTGTGCATTCTAATACTATTGGCCCTGTGTGAGTTTGCGTTCTGAATACTTTTGACTTGCAAGTTTGTGGTTTAAATCTTTTGTTCACTTGCAGGTTTGCGTTCGAATAAGGTGCATTTGGCAACGTGCACATGGGTGTCCGAATACTTTTGTCTAGATTTGAGATTTTTCATTTGAAACGTAAATCTATTGGAAACAATAAATCGGATCAACTGAAAATATAGATAGCACATCACATAGCGTGATTATCTATGGAACATTCTTTGAACCGCATCTGCACGTGTTGATCACAGAATTGCCGCGAATAATAAGCCGTTTGAAGGATAACAACATACAGTACTTTTCAAGCAGTCTAAAATTGAGAATAAACTCTGTTTAAGTAATTTGATGTGTCATTGGATAGACATCCTAAATCAAGGAGTTCATGCTTCCAAAAAGTTTCACTCTTGCATGAGACCGTGAAACTATCGGTGATCTTTTCTTTGTTTTGCTGAATGTCAAGTCCTTTATGTATGCTTTTGAGGTTTAAATCTCACGTCTGAATGCCTGGCACTTTCTTTCATCTGAGTCTCAATACAAAGTCTTGGTCTCTATCCCTTAGTCTACAAAGTCATTAATTTGGGTTTCATTCGTCCAAGCCTTTGCCTCCAGTCCCAGTTACATTGTACTGCTCACCAATTAGTCTCATTATACAGAGTTATGCTTTTGGTTTTATTTAACTGGGTCTTAGTCTTGGTTTGTTACTCAGACTATTATAATATTTAGGGCCTTGGAGTCGTTAATAAGTCTGGAACTGGGTCTTATTTCCCAGGTCTGAGTCTTAAGCCTGTAATTATGACACTGGTCGTTTAATCCTGCAGGACTGTAGTAGCCTAGCAGTTAAAATACTGGACCAGATGTCCTTTAATTTGGGTGGTGCAATCAGAAGAGAATAACCATGCATAAAGGGTTAAACATCTGGATCATGTGGTTCTGGTCTCAAAGGTGCTCTCAGGTCGTCTGCACATGCTGCACGACGAACGTCACACAAAGCCCAGGGCTTTGGTCACCAGTAGAGCTCATAAGCAGTCCTGGTATGTCTGAGCCTTAAGCGTATACTCGCCACAGATGGAACAGAATGGACAGCAGCTGTTTCAACACTGATGCCACATTTCCGCTTCCTGTACACTCGCTATGTTACTGCTTAAAAAACGAGTTTGACTGTATCTGTCAATGTGAGTAGCTTTTATAGCCTGTCTGCCAGCATGCAGCCTGAATAACAATGCCTAAGATGACACCTGCACTAAGTGTGTGATCAGGCACACAGACTGACCACAGCGTCATTAAAGTTAACACACGTTGCTTAGATGGTCGTTAAACAGTGCTTCCATGTATCCACAAAACAGCACGGGATAAGAAAATGTTAAAGTATCCTTTCCCAAAGCCCAAAACCCATTGATTGCTGAAGGTGCTACCGACATGATCCAAAAGTCTTAGGCCACCATTAGATTTGTTGTATTTGACCCTATTTAACATACTATTGATGACTGGATGCACAAATTTCAAACTTGTGTTTGTCACTTCATAATCCATAACTATCAGTCCTGTTCTGTCGTCTTTACACTGGTTACCAGTTAGATTCCTCATTGATTATAAAATACTTCTTATAACATATAAAGCTCTACATGGTCTGAGTAAACTCTTACAATCTTACAATCCAGCTCGTCTACTTCGCTCACAGGGCGCAGGACTTCTTTCAGTATCTAGAATTTAAAAAGTCACTGCAGGGGGAAAAGCTTTCTCATATTTGGTAACCCAGCTATGGAATAAACTTCCCACTTTAGTCAGAGATTCAGGCACACTCCAACTGTTTAAATCTAGGCTAAAGACATTCTTATTTACTCAGGTTTTTAGTTAGATTTAGACTATACCAGCCTCTTGGCTGTGTTAAATTCTGGTTCCCTCCCTTTAGTTATGCTGCTATAGTTAGTGCTGCCGAAGTTCTCATGCTGCACAAGGCATCAGTAATGGATAATAGGCTCTGTGTTCCTAACCTATCAATAACTACATTTTCTCTTTTCTCTCAGAGCTGATGTTCTGTGCATCCTTGCCTTTGACTAAGGGCAGATTTGGGGTTTATAATCAAAAAGATTTATGGTGTCTGGGATTTTGGGTTGCTGTCTTCTTGCCTCCTTAGTGCAATTACTCAGGTTTGTTTATTCCTGAGAAGATGGGTTTCTGTTGTTTCACATGATCCCTCTTGGCTTTGTTATCTTCTGGTTCTCCTCTTTCTAGCTATGCTATTTTGTTTCTAGCAAGGATAAGGTTAATCTTCCTTCCTGTTATTGTTGGATTCTATTTTTTGCTGCTAATCAGTGTTTAGAAAGTTTACAAGTGACTGGCTTATTGTGTATAGTGTGATTGTTTAATAGCTGTTAGTGGATTCCATTTAACCTTGGCTTTGTCTTCGTTCCAGCTTAATTTCAGAACTTTTTACAGTCATTTCCCTCTTTCTTTTTGCAGGTAAAGGTTTTTACTGTGACTTTTTGCTGACTTTCCATCTGCGATTTAATCGACACTCGGCTGAATCACCTGTGCTCACTATCAAGAAGTTTCTAGAACTGTCCAGAATTATCTAGAACTTTCTAGGACTGTACAGAATTGTATGTAGCTGTATAAATACAGTTATATGGGGCCACTATAGCCCTTCCTGAGAGACAGAGAGACAGAATCTTCTTGATTGGGATTGCATAGTAAGTGGGCAACGACCATCACGTATAAAGGGGAATTAACCTAGACAGACAGGTGTGAATTCAATATCTATTCAGATTCTGATAACGAGAGTATTCACACTTCACCCCACACAGGAGAAGTTTAGGAAGGACCACTACTTTTAAATGTATATATTGTGTGTTATTCTGGTACTGGGTGATCAGTCTTGATCCTTGGTTCCGGCAGAGCGAGCAGAAATGGGAAGGCATCTCAGCCATGCAGTGGCTCGCAATAAGAAACAGGTGGATGGCAGAAGAAGAGAAGCACCCCAGTTCCAACCAGAAGACTGAGTGTGAACCTGTGTCACCAACAGAAGAAGTTATGTGCATGGTTTATTGGGTCATAATAGATCCTTTGACAAGTAAATGAGTCATATTGTATATTATATTATATCCAGGTATATAACTGGAACTCCCTGCCCACTCCCATATGCCACTGGTCCTCCATGTCTCCCAGCTGAAACAGTATATTCCAGGTCCTCTTGCTTCGCACACCCTCACAGATAACCCTCCAGAATACTTGGGCATCAAGGGAAAGCTTGCATTCAGTCAGCAGACTTCTAGATTTCAGGCACAGAGGTGGTCAACTTCATCATCTCAGCTCAGAATGCACTCACTCAACCCAACATGGTCTTTGGAGTATTGATTCAGGATATGGTTCACGTGCATCTGACCAATCAGAATCGGAGAAGCCCCACCTCTGCTGTGATTTAAACCCTGAACTTTTGCCAGTCTGACGTGAAAAGTTACTAATATACTGAGCGTTTGTTGTGTGTTATACTGGTTACTGATTGCTGACTTTGTTTAGTTCAAACTCTGAATCTGCTTGACTCCCACTGGACTCTGTTCACTAATCACCTGAACCCTGCCTGTAGTATCATTTATGGATTTGCCTTGTTTGCCTTGATATTATTAAACACCTGCAACCGCTTCCTACCCCGGCTTTGTATGAATAAATTCTGACATAATGAAAACAGCATTGTAATTATTCCACGACATTCCAGTAATATTTCCCATAAAAAGTTTGTTTAGCAAATCTTACATTAACAATTTTTTAGATTATAATGCACACACCCTTTATTATTCATTTTAGTTTTCTGCATGTTTCCTGTTGGGCATACCTGTTATTACCTGATAATTTTTTGTTGCCTTATTTCTGGGGAAATGTATTGTCCCAGAAAATAGAGTCATCATGACAGGTCAATGCCAAATTGGTTATTTGTTTATTAATATTTTCGGTGTATATATGTCATTGATGCATACCTGCACAACCTGATTAAAGCTCATAAGGCAAGTGCAATTCACAGATGTAGTTACTGTTGCTTCATTATTTTTTTATTTTAGTGCTGCTTATGTTTCTTAACAGAATCTTACTTTTTTTAACAGGTGGCTTATGTGAGAACACAATAACACCGCATCCTTGTTTTGATCCTTGACCAAAGTACATGCTTTGAAGATTGTCTAAAAGAAAATAATAAAATTAATATATATTTCTGTAATTTTATTTGAACTGTACATTTATTTGCTAAATCTAACATTAAAATAATTGTACATAACATGGTATAAGTGAATATTTGCACAACTTTTCAGTTAATACTTTGTAACACAACAATTTTATTTGTTTTAACAATTTACCACACCCTTCCTTTTAGGAGTTAGTTCAGAAATACACCACTCACAAAAATAAGGGGATATTGCATTATGGCATATTTCTTTTTGAAAGATCTCCTAATTTTTGTTAGCAGTATATTTCTCCTCCTATTTTACATGCACATGTCTGGGGACTGTAGCAGACTTTTTATCAATGGGGTGTATAAATAAAATGATAATTCCACAGTTTATGAACTAAAAAGGAGTTAATTCAAGTCAACTGTACTGAGCCTTCCTTGAACATTTTGTTTGCCTCATTTTAGTGTTTATCCCAGCTGCCCATTTGTTTATCTGTCCTTATACCTGTTATCCTAGCCTAGTTTCTGTTTTTAGCCTAGCCTTGTTTCAGGATTTATTCTAAAATTGTTTATTAGAAATAACAGTAGACAACAATGAGACATGAGATACTTTTGAGGTTAAAGGAGATCAAACTGAGAGGTCGTTTTGAGACACATACAATATCTCCTAAATTCTACCTTTTATTCTTGAACAGAAATAATTTTGTACAGTAAAAAGAAAATCTCATTTTAACAATTTAATCAGACACCTGATTAAAAAAGAGCAGCTAAAGCACTAGCAAATATTTTACAATGCAATATTATGTAGTGTGGGACTGCAATCATCACATTATCAACAGGTTATACTATGACAACAGTATTAACTAATATTCCTAGAAAAATAGCTAAGCTGAAAAAAAGTATAAAATATAATTTTGGATAATACATCCAGTGCAACTAAACTGGCTCTTTGGTTGCCTCACTTGGCTGTATCACATTTACTTTGACAGCTTCTTTCTTCTTTAAGATTTCTCTTCTTTTCCTGTCTACTAGCGGTTTTAGCATAGCATAGGCTCGTGTTAATTTGTTTTGTTTTCCTTTGTATATCAAAAACAAGGCTATGGAAAAAAATATTATTGTAACAAAATTAATTTGGCAATGTGAAAATATGATGTTATTATTTGTTTGACTCCTGGTTACCATATGAATAGTGTTTCTCCAGGATATTGTGTCCTTTATTTGTGTACTCAAGTTTATAATAGATATTTATGTTTATATCGTTTACCTCTTTTACCTTCAAATGTATTGTTTATTCTAGTACTGAACTTCTTCTCACAATTTTTCCAAAATAAGAGAGCTTCAGTTTGGTTTAACTGGGCTTCTAGTGAGTTTATTTGTTCATAGATACTGCGAAATCGCTGGTTTATACAAATAAACAGTTAATTCATATATTTGTTATATGTACAGCTAGTAATGTCAATAAAATGGCCCAGAGAAAATAGTAATTCACAGCACAAAACTGAAAAGGCTCAGTCTTTGGATGAGAAATGGTTGAGCTCATACTGAGACTCATCTTTAGTAAATGTGTTTTATTTTGGCAATTCTGAGCATAATATAAGACTTTACTGAGATCTGTACTAAAACTCAACTAAAACTCAATGCTAAAGTCTCCTTTATTTTTGATTTTTGTTTCCTCTGGGATTATGAAGCCTGGTAGAGGTGATTGTAGGTGAACTGACACAACATAATGCCAATACATCGCGTATATATAGGGCCATCGCCCATTTGCCGCACAATAAGATGTTTGCCTGGCGCTTTAACACACATTTTCATCACCTTTCCTGGCCACAAAAGACCCCTTTACATCAAAAAGGGGTTTCATAGGATTTCAGGCAACTTCCATGTCAACCCCAAGATTAGGTATTACTTTTTTCCACATATTTACATTTACATTTACATTTATGGCATTTAGCAGACGCCCTTATCCAGAGCGACTTACAATTCATACAGTCTTACAATCCAAGTAATTGTGGGTTAAGGGTCTTGCTCAGGGACCCAACTGTGGTAGCTCGGCAGTGGTGGGATATGTTCATGACATATGTTTGCAATGCTACGTATCTACTTAGCCCAGCAAGGTCATGACTTATACATAAGAATACCTCGGAATACACACTCCTGCCCATCACAGTTCACTCTCACTATACTAATTATTTGTTGTTACAGCCTTTCCTAATGTCATAAGTGCTGTGGATTGCACCCATATCAGGATCGAACACCAAGCAGGGGAACATTAGACTGATTACATTAATCAGAAATCCACCCAAAGCGTCAATGTTCACGCGAGATTGGTTCATGTCTCCTGCGACAGACATGAAAAATGTTTGCAGCCAGGCTTGGTGCATGACTCCAGAATATTTTGTGAATCTTTGATTCATAAGACACTCTTACAAGGTTAGTAACATATTTTATTCATATTGTAAGCACATCGACATTCATACAAGTGTTCACCTCCACCATATAGCTGTGTGATTTGAAACCTGCATCATCAGGTGAAATGTCTGGTGTTCTGCTGGGAGGCAAAGGCTGTGCCTGTGAAAATGCCTCCATCTTCTTGTATGTTCTGAACCTGTAGAGGAAAGAGTGCAAAGGAACAAATATTAAAACTCTGTATTGCAGTAATGGTTACTGTAATCAATTACATACTTACTTCCAGATTCTGGATTTCCTGTTCCAGTTTACAGAGGGTCTTGCATTTGAGCTCCATGTTTAGTTCCATTTCTCTGAGCTTTCTCTTTTTCACTGCAAGTTTGACATCGGCCAGCTTGATCTGTATTTCAAATTGCTTTGTGTACAGCCTTCTGACAGTCTGATTAGCACAAAAAGGAGTATTGTTCAAATCACTTGTTCTTTATCTGATATTCACAATTTTTTTGGCTGCTTAGGAGACTGTGTGGCACCCGGCGTCCTTTGACACGTATTTTCTATTAGCACCACATTCTGCAATTCTATCACTGGACATAAGAAATCTGACATGTCCATAATGTTGACAAGAGACCTCAATCGATATGGTCTCCTCATTTGCAGAAGTGCACTCCACAGTAGTGCCTTCCCCTGCCATAGTCACATGTACTCTGGAAGCATGTAGTAAGACTACATGGGTGATGAGTCTGGGGGATGCACGTTGGTGATAATTGCTCTTCCTCTACATTTCCTGAGTGACATGCACAGTTATTTGACACATCCAAGGCTGCATGTACAACTGGTGAGGTAACCCCTTTGGTCTGTTTATTGTAGCCTAATTATGGTAGTTCATGTTCAGTTATCCCGACTATCTATAACCTGGATTGACATAGTAGCGTCTTTTAATCCTGGCTCGGCAAACGTGCAACCTATTTAACAAAGATGCGTGGATCAGGCTTAGTCAAGCCGTGCTTGTTCAGTTATCCGGGATTTCTTTATTCAACTTTTGGTCAATACTGTGTGTTAGCCTAACCTGTTAGCCTAGTTCTGTTTTCCTTGCTTCATCCTAGCGTGTTTAGTCTTGTTCAGCTTCACTTAGTGCACTTTCCCCTTCCCGTGTTTACCTGGTCTGTTTGGTTATTTTTCTGTTTTGGTCATGTCACATCATGTAAATAAACCCTCTACATTTGCACTTACAACTGCTTCTCCCTGTCCCCCCCCCCTTTTTGTGACACACATGAATGATGAGGATGTTTCCACAACTATTGAATTGGCTATTTATAAGTTCAGTTGATAGTTGATGTAGCCTGCATAATAATTATATCATTATTATCATAATACTGAACCACCTACTTTCTGTACTTTTATTAGCTTTTTATTAGTTATTATTATTATAACCATATTAAAATATGGTTGCTATAATAAGCTAAATGATTTTGCATAATCTTTGAAAATATATTTAAAAAGAAATAATGTAAATGTATTTAAATTGAAGGGAAGGATCCAATTTTAGGAGTTAATATTTAGAATCTAACTGCTGTTAACAAAAAATAGCATGTTTGTGATTTTAAATCATACTGTAATGCCTTCCTCTAAACAATAATAATTTAATAAATATATAAATCTTTAAAAATGATAATAATACATATTCTTAATCTCTTTTTACAAAATCCAATAGTAACATGCTCAGGAATATTGATTGAATTCACCAATGCATTACTTAACTTCCGCAATACATTCTATAAAACTTCACATTATACAATTTGGATGTTGTCTGAAAATCATATTATATACCGTCCTTACCAAACCTCTATTTGTTACTGTTGTTTACCTGTATAGATTAAATAACTAAGATACTGAAACATGCGGTAGTCATACTCTGATATACAGGTCATATCATTGCATCTTTAACCCACAATCCATTTAGGGTAATATGTGTGTCTTATATGAAAGTAGCTTATAAGGAGCACAGTGCTAACATTACTACAAATGTGCAAAGTTATCATGCAAAACACCTGCACTTCCTGAATGTTATTTCCTACTTGTTTAATCATTTAATGAGTTCAGCAAAGACATCCCTGTTTCAGAAATTGCTCAACTATGCAACTTACTGCACATTGGAAGATGTATAGCCCTGATTCTCATTGTACTCTTAGGTAATTACTTTTATTAGTTATTGACTATTTATCAGATGGTAAAATACACATTAACATATTTATCATGGTGATATTTTAGCTTGTGTTCAAATGCATTTTATTTTACAGTGGAGCAGTGGTGTAGTGTGTGTGAACTTGGGAACATTGAACACAAGCCTTGCAGCTGAATTCTGGATCAGCTGTAAGGATCGGATAGTGGTCAGAGGAAGCCCCCTTAAGAGAGATGCAGTAGTCCAGTCTTGGAATGACAAGGGACTGAACCAGAATCTGTGCTGTCTCTTGTGGAAATTTTTTTTTTGATATGTAAAGTGCATTATAAATTAAATGTATTATTATTATTAAATGGACGGATCCTTCTGATGTTGTAAAGAAGGAAACGACTGAGAGGCGTTAGCAATGTGGGAAAAAAGTCACCCCCAGGTTTTGGACCACAACAGAGGGGGAGAGCCAAGCCTTGTCAATTGGCAGGACAAGGTCCTGGAGAAATATCACGCATGCCTGAAGAACATGCAAAAGTTGTCCGACCTGCATCTGAAATCTAAAGCTGTGAAAAGAAATAAACATATCTAAGAACTCTGCAAGTGCAATAAGCACATCTCGAACTCTGGAGACTATCCTGAAGTTTTCTGAAGTAATCTGTTGGTATGTTATACTAGAAATCTTTCTTTAGATTAAGGCTATTTTATTTTATTTTATTTATTTTATTTCTTTCTCCAAGTGATCAGATACTGCTTCTATAATATTATGTATTTTTTTTCCCTTCCATTTACAGGACGTCTTCAGGTGAAATCTGTTCTTACTCTTCACGAGGCTCCTCCCCCTCGTCCCCATCTCAGTCCTCCCTCAACGTAACCATCAAATCGGAGCGTGTCTCACCTGAGCACACAATTGCTCCTGTCACACCTCCTCCTCATTGTTCACCGGGTGGAGGACCTCACCTGCTAAGATGGCCTCATCCAGAGCCATACAGGGCCATGGATAGGCAGGAATTTCGGAAACCCAGCTATGTAGAGGAGAAGAGCGAGATGCCTCCGAAGTACCCGGAGATAGGCGACGGGTGGCAGAGATAACAACGTGGCAGCCTCATTCTGTGTGTACCTTCTGGATCTCCTCCTGCCCAGAATGGACCATGGATTGTGTTAGGGGGCTTAGAGGTTCCATAAATATTGAGCATTGTATCAATCAAGCTGGGTTTTGTTAAAAATAAGATTTTATACAAAACAGAGCAAATTCGAAAAGTGTTTCCCTTTTTCCGATTGGAAACAAATTGCTACTGCGGCTGTATTTAGTAAACCTTTAGCTTAGAAACGATTAACCTATAAACCTACGTGTCCTGAGCATATATCACGACACAACGGGGATCACGAAATTTAACGTCTAGTGCCAAGTTACAAACCAGCCACCACGGTCAGGGTGTCAAACACTTCTGCTCAGGTCTTGTTTGTATTTTCCACGTTTCCACGTTTCCTGTCAGCTTAATTAATTGATTGAACATATGCAAAGATTTAATTAAAAATACCATGTTTAAGATTTTAACTTACATTACGCACTTATCTCACAAGGTACCAATCACGCATTAGAGGGTTAAAGATCTTGCTCAAGGGTCCAACAGCATTGGGAGAGCTAGTACTTAACAGTCAGCCAATTGGTTATTAGTCCATTAGGTTAACCGCTGCGCCGCAACTGCCTTATTTTAAAGCAACCTGTAAAGCATTTTTAGACAACAAGACATTTAAGTTGAATTCATTTCCTAAATCTTGTGAATTGTAAGAAGCTGTGGAACCATTTACCTATTTTTCTATAAACATATATCGCAACAAACAAATAAACACATCATACAGTCACTGATGACTTTATTAGGTAAGGGATTTTTTTTCGGAAAAAATTGTATTATTCTGCCAAATGGAAATGAATTCATGGCAAGATGGAGAAGTAGGCCTGCTTAGAGGCAGTTAACGTCACGTTGTCGCTGTGGTCGGTGCCACCAACTTTTGCTGCCTATCATGACTTGTCAATTGTAACCGAACCACGCCGCCTTTAAATTGCGAGCCTAGCCAGGGTTTGAACCCAGGTCCTCAGCAAGCGCCGGGACACCTGGGCTAATACCCTGGCTTAGACCCAGCTCTCTGCTTTAGGTTGTTTAGAAAGCTCTCAGGTCGAATAGTAGCCCACCAACACAGTGACCCCGGTCAGGATCCCGACTGTGTCATCCAGCAAGGTCGGGCATCAAATGCAGACCAAATTGGCTGTGTCTGACAGAAGGACTGGCATCCCGTCCCATCCAAACATATCATACGCTTTATCATCTCTCAGGGACTTGACAAATCTTTACCCAGCTTGCAGCAATAGTGTAAAAAGAAGAGTTTGAATTGCTGAGTGTATAACTGAATCGGTTATGACTGAATTGAGGATGTGAACTGGTTCAGAACTTAAACGTTTAAAAGAGGCTGAAATGTGTTTTAAATAAGCCGTACAGATGCTTCACATGACCTCAAATGACACAAGTTTCAACATTTCTGTCTTTTGTTCATATTTATAAGATGTGCTTGTTGCTCGTATCTTTGAATCGTTTATACTGTATATGAAGTTTATGTTTGCCTGCACAAGTTGATGGATGATGTTTGCACTGTTCACTGTATCTACCACAAGAGGTCAGCACATGACCATCACCAGTAAGGCTTCCGCTTGGCTCAGCATCCACTGGAAAAGATCATTTCTGGTAAAGATTAAAGCTTCGTTTTTTAAGTGTGCGTTCCACTTTATTTTAGGAATGACAGATGACACACTGTCATGTTATCTGTATTGCTCTAGCACTACTCGGTCGTTTTTTGAAACTAAGAACCAAATCAGGTGGAATCCTCCTCACTTCTTACGGCCATACAGCAATTCACTCCTTTTTTTTGTCCTCTCCGTGTCTGTGTGAGTTTACTCCAGGGGCCCTAGTCCAAAGTCATGTGTGTTAGGTTAACTGATTACTCTAAATGAGTATTGATTTGTGAGTAGTCCTGATATAACCTTGTTTGTAGATATAACCTGAAATGGTCACATGTGCAGATAACGACATTAAGCAAACCAAACAAACAAATTCCTTCGTTAGGATTGCACTTGTTACACACCCAGAAGAACACAGGGCTCAATCACAAGCACGCTCTGAACGGAGCATTTCATACTACATACGGTTAAGTTCGGGCTATTGAATTGAGGGTAATGTGTTCCAGCTGTAATGTGGCACATATAAGGCATGTACAGCATTTTGAACCTGGACCATACGACCCACCATGGCTCTCGTCTGGGAACGAGGAAGGAAAGCGCGAGTCCAGACGACCAAACACAGCCAATCTCATTTAAGTGACATTTGGGCATATAGGTGTGGATTTAGAACGTTTGCTATATTTAAACTGGATTTGTGCAGTGTGTTCTGTATCCCCAATAGTCTGCGTCACGACCCGGCACCCAAAACGGATTGGTTCGCTTAACCAAGAAGGGTCGGGCACAGAATAGGGGCCAGGAAGTACCAAGAGGGTATACTCAGTAAAAAACAGATGGTCAAGAAAAAAAGGGTTTATTTACAGGAAGTACCATGGTTCTGCTGCAGAAAATATACAGGGTTCAGTGCAAGACCAAGGTTTTGGTGCAGGAAAGACAGAATATCTGTCACAGAAAATCCCAGGGACTCTAGAGGTTAATAAGTTGCAAAACTCACATGGAAATCGAGGCTTGGCATGTGATGCAGACTGAGGTGCCCCTGTACACCGTCACTGCAGTCAGACTAGACAAGACTAGAATGGCTCTGGTTCATTTGCAATATGCTGAAGATCTACAGACAAGTCAAGAAGCACAGAACATTACAAAACTGGGCAGGATTAGGACACAATGAGTATTGTTATTGCATCACATGTACAGCTGTGGACAAAGAAAGAGGAAAAGTTTTCCCTGGACATCAGAATGATCGATTCCACCTTCGGTTTCTTGTGACAAACAACAACAATTTTTGTTTGGATAACTTTTGAACAAAAGATATAGAAAATCTGATTGGGCCAATCGATTTCTGAAACAGTTCTGGCCAATGATCCAGTATGGCTGCTTTAAAGATGGCGGCCATATTCAGGACATAGACTACAAGATAGGCCCCCTCACCTATTACTTACTGGGGTATTCAGTTATTATAATATACGCATTCCATGTTTTTTAAAAACTTTTTATTGACATGCAGTTTAAGCAAATACTTTCTATTTACACTTCCGCAGTTTTCCTCCACATGCTGGATATTTGCTTCGGGGCAAAATCGTGAATGATTGCAACCCATTCTTGTCTAATCAGTGCCTGGAGTTGACCACAATTTCGGGGTTTTTCGTCCACCCTCTTTTTGAGAACTGACCGCCGATTCTCAATGGGATTAAGATCTGGGGAGTTTCCTGGCCATGGACCCAAAATTTCAATGTCGTGTGTGAGCCATTTATCACTTTTGCCTTGCGACTCTGAGCTCCATCATGCTTGGAAACACATCATTTGAGAATTGATCATCAAATCCTGGATCGTTAGGAGAAGTTGCTCTTAGGAAATGTTTTGATATCATTCCTTATTAATGGCAGTGTTCTTTGGCAAAATTTTAGAGACACCAACGCCTTGTGTTTTGCTTTGAAAAAAGCAGACACAACAAACATTAAACAGAAGAGGTAAATAGGAAAGTTTTTAGAAGACATTTAAATTCTTCAATTTTTGATGCGGACCTAATGGATAAAGGAAGACAGTTCCAGAGGATGGGAGCAGCAACAGCAAAGGATCTCCCACCCATAGAGGAAAGCCTAAACCTGGGGACAGAGTGTGTGTTGGAGACTGTGGAACGTAGTGACCTGGTATGGTGGAGCTAGACCGTGGAGGGATTTATATGTCAGTAGTAAAATCTTGTATAAAACTCTATAAAACTATCACTATTTGGAATTGATCCAAACTTTATTATGGGCCAGACTGTAGATTTGCGACACAAATGCATGTGAAAGTCAGACAACATAATCGTGTTTCGTTTGACATCTGACCACCGTTCCAGGTCCAAATAGACAGAGAGCCAGCTGAGTTTAACTCATCATCAGCACCCGACCCCATCCTAATATAGCAGCCTGAGGGGTTTCAGGGGTCATGTCTGGGCTCCTCCCCAGGGGTCAAGGGCTCGTCTGCATGGCCCGTCAGCTCAATAGGTCTGGGTATCGTCCCTATAGCAACAGCCACGGCCTCCTCACAGATGTTCATAATGAACGGGATTATACAGATACATCAACCCTGTCACCTTTCACTTCATCACCATTCAAATACATCCAGACGTATCAACAGCCACCCTAACGTGGGAAAATCTCTCTGTCTGACTCAGTGGCAGGTCTCTTTCAGGATGCTTCTGTCACTGGGACATACAGCTTCAAAATTATTGCCGGCTTTGTTACAGACAGGCGAACACTGGAAAGGAATAATTTCCCCCACACAGAGTTTATCCCAGGTTTTTTATTTTTTCTCTCAGGATCATGGGATCCCCAGAGAGAACATGGGTGGCTAGAGTACATGCTCTGGATGGTACATCAGTCCACTGCATGGCTGGTAGGGGTTACAGTTACAGATCTGGAGCAGCAGAGAACCAGACCCCTATCATCCACCAATTTATTTTGTCACTCATTTTATCAGTTGACCTGCTCTGCCCTCTCTCCTCCAGACCGAGGAAATCTTTTCTCAAAGAGAGCTAAGAGCTGCAGAGAGAAAGAGGAAGAAATCTAAGCTTGATGCTGATCTTCAATCCTATCTCTCTCCTCTCCAAGTTGTCCTCTGCCGCCAAGACATCCTTCTACATAGAAAAGCTGAGAATATATTTCTGACTCACGCAAACTCCGTGCAACCTTTTCATCGCTCCACAACCCACTTCCTCCGTTTTAACCATCAAGAACTGCTGAAGGCTTTGCCAAATTCTTTAACGAGAAAACACAAATCTACCATTATACTCAATCGATCATCATTCCTTATGGAGATATACAAAGACTATAACCCGATTTCCCTCTCCTTCTCTATACGATGTCATTCACCATTCTTTCCACAGATCCCATTCAAACACCCCTGTCCCAAAAGATTGCACAAGATGCTTCTCCCCTTTATCGCTTCCTCAAAGAACTCCTTGATGTCTGGTGATGTTTCTGCTGCTCTCAAAAGTCATTCCTACATGAAGACGATCAATATTTGAGACATCAATAACATATCACTATGGCTGTTCCCTGTCCTCTTAAAAATCCTTGAACATGCCATACACAATCAGGTGTTCACCTTCCTAATGCAGACTGACCTACAGGTTCACAACTAATCTGACTTCAAAGCAAAACAACCCACAGAAACCATTCTAGTGGCTGCTTTTCATCAGCTTCATGCTCCTAGATCTTCCAAAATGTCATTGGTTCAAATACTTGACCTTTTATCAGTGTTTGACATTGTTCGCCCACCACATTCTCTTGACCATCCTGTCCAGTCTTGGATTGCATGCTTGCTTGCTACCTGGAGGGACAATCATATCAGGATCTGCATCTGCACCAGGTGAATTCTCAACTGGAGTCCCAAAAGTCTTATAGCTGGATCCTCTTCTTTTCTATTTATCCACCCATTATCTTTGTAATGTCATATGACTTTGGAGTTACGCTGCTGACACGCGTATCTCAGTTTGTCTGCAGATCAAATCTACATCCTAAATAAAGGCTTTGATCAAGCCCCACTTATCTTGTACTGTTCAAGAGTCCAGCACGACTTGAATGGACCCACCACTCAAGATCAAAACAAGACCAGCATCAAGACTGTTCTCTCTACTGGCCCCCAGGTGGTCAAAAGAATTTCTATTGCACACCATAAAGGTCCCTTGCTCTCTTTAATCGCCACCTTTTCTCTCAGCACTTATGTGAAGACTGAGACTAAGACTAAAGAAACACCTGATTGCTCCTCCCCTTCAAGAGGGTTTTCGGCTGGATCCACTCATCAAGATCAAAGGAAGATTAGCACCAAGACTCTTCACTGTACTGGCACCCAGGTGGTGATATGAACTCCACTGGAATCTCGTCTTCAAACAGCCACTAATGCCTCACATTTTCACTCAGCACTCAAGTGAAGATCAAAAGAGTGAGTCATGCTGACAAAAATATCTCAATTTTCTGGGTTGTCAATAAAGACAATTAGATGGTAGTTTGGTCTCATTTCATCTCTCTCAACCGCCTGAACTGACAGCGTGTCTTTTAAAACGGGGTTATTATAGCATGGTGCTTTTTTGCACAATGATTCCGCTAAGATTTGCTGAGTGTGTTTTTGTGCTGGTACCTTGGCTGGTTTGAGCCATTCTTAAACGTCCGACTCCCAAATTTGTCATTTGTGGTTAATTTACAGATTGTCAAATGGGTCAGTTGTCGAGCTGACTTTAATTACAACCGATTCCCAACACAGTTTGCAGACTAGTCTCTAGCAATTAAATCTAACGCAGAGGCTGGTGGGGTCCAGTTTGTTCCCTCACGATCAACTTCAGTCACATGCTTTTAGGCAAAGCACTAGCTCGAATGGCACAACCAATCATGGCATGTGTGATGCCAATCCAAGGGTACTGTGACACTGCATAGACTAGCTATCTTTTCACTTTTCCAGAGCAAACTGTTCAAAAGAAATAAAAGTCCAATTCAAAGGTGACTGATTTTATGTAAGCTTTTATTTTGTATGAATTTGAGGGGTCAAAGGTCTTTATAAGAGCTGATGCCCATGGTAAATAAAATAAGTATTACATTACATACGTACTACAGGAGTATACATAGTGCAATACATATTTGCATGTTGCTAGGGGGCAAAAAAAAACAATGCAAGCCATGTTGAGGTATTTTAAATTTTAATAAAGCACAATCCCAGTAAGACAGGTCATCACGCCATGCATTCCATGTTTCAGCCATTCTACAAATGAATCTAAATCACATGGTTTTAAATTAGTGTGTGGCAACATTGAATGGCACTTTAAAAGAAATAAACCCAAAACACTAATGATATAATCCGTAAACGATTTCAGAACTACTGTTTCTAACTCTGCCTGGGTGGTGTCAGCTGCTTATTTTATTGTAGTTATTGTAGAAATACGAGAATAAAAGTACTGCCATATGTACCAAAACACTGATACCTGATCATTGCGTTTGCATTTCGCTTCATGAGCTGCCGTATGTTTTAAAGCCACAGTACGAAAGGTAAACTAACG
The DNA here is from genome assembly GCA_034779995.1 of Parotocinclus haroldoi. Classification (NCBI taxonomy): domain Eukaryota; kingdom Metazoa; phylum Chordata; class Actinopteri; order Siluriformes; family Loricariidae; genus Parotocinclus; species Parotocinclus haroldoi. Next base: position 10,680 of record JAUZST010063711.1, on the reverse strand, counting down.
ACCACGTTGATAGAGGAAATTGTTTGATTGAGCATCCCTGAGTCACCAGGCACTTAGAAGCACATTAGTGGTGTAAATATTATTAATTAATGATAATTTAACTGTTCAGCAAGAAATTAGTTTAGAATAAAAATGTGTCCTTCCAGCAATATCTGCATTACAAAAATTCCATTTTCCATCCAATTAAGCAAGACACGTTTGGAGTGGTAGAATGTCACAACACGAGTTTTCTCCTTTTCTGCATTCGCATTCACCTTCACTTAGACCACATGCATCCCTCTCTCCAATCTGAGTCTGTAGAGGTCCAAGAGAGATCAGGAGTGTACGTGTGCTGACCGCAGTGTACTGTGCTTACCCCACAGAGGGCACTCCTCCTCAGCTCTGCACCAGATACTGGTGAAAGTAAATGCCAAACAGGCTGCTGATGAGCTGGCAGGCCGCCACCCACCAGGTGAGGAAGGCAAAGATCCCTCTAAAGAAGAGGGGGGTGAAGATGGCACGGAGGGCGGTGAAGACCTCGGCAAGGTGAGCTACGGTTGCCTGAACGTCCTCTTCCATGTCATCTAGGTCATCCTCGTCTTCTAGCGTAGGCACCGGGGGAGAAGCGGTGGGGAGGATAGGAGCAGGTGTCACACCAGGAGCCTCGGCGCCCAACCCCCATGAGTATTCGCCTAGAGACAAACGGGTTTAATTTGCTTTAAAAAAAAATGGTTCATTGAAATCAAATGCGCACCAGTTCTCCCTAAAATAGTTTAGAAGTCATTTCATTTCTTTCCATCAGTTTGGAACTATATGACTTGAAAGACTCTCACAGCCAAAATCGTACTAAAAATACACGCCGAGATGTCAAACTGGGAATTTCAATCAAATTACAAACTGTGAAAATGGTAGTTTCGTAGTTTGGTGGAAGGGGAAGTGAAAAGATAAAGTATAGCTGGAGAGCAGAGACGAACACGGATAGTGAAAACAGAACCTAGAGACAATGAGCTTGAACTCCACACACAAAAACTTTTGCTTCCGCTTCCGCTTCCAATTTATAATGTCCATAAAGTCCATAAAGTCAGCTTTATCAATAAATGTTATCATTTACAAAAATAGGTCATCACATTAATTAATGGTTAGATTTCACTCATATTTCAGAGTGAGGTTAAGACAATTACAGATGACGTTTTTGCTGACCGTATACAGAAACCCATCCTATATCACGTGTTGTGTTGTCTGTATTAGGCATGGGCTGATATTGCCCTAAAACAATACTACGATATTTTATACGATATTTGGCGATAAATTTCAACAACATACAACTGCGACAAAATTTATTTTTTACTTTAAAATACCTCACCTTGTGGCATTTTTGCCTTTTTTCATACTCAGCTGCGTGCTTCTGTTTGCGTTTCCCCCTTTTGTTGTTAAAGACCTTTTCCATAGTTTACATATTACTGTAGTTTGTTGCACATCTGATATTTATTGCTAATAAAGTGATACGTTTAAGTGCTCTCGCTTCGTGAGAGAGTGGGTGAAATCTTACCTAAAGACTTGAGGGCCAGGGTTGAGAAGAGCACAAGCAGAACAGGGATGAGGTACTGTAATGTCACAACAGTCAGATAGCAGTACACCCGGGTTACCTGCAAAAACAGAATATGTTCAGTCATATCATTTGTCACGTACAGTTCATGACTATCTGGCACTTGGGCGGAGCAATCAGATCTGATGCGCTAGCCCACTACTGTAAGCCTGAACAAGCTTACTAAAATTGCTTAGCATTTTTTTCTTACAAAAATTGGGGATATTTTAATAACTCATTTTTGTAAGCAGTATATTGCAATCAGAAACGTGCGTGAAGTCGTGTGCAAAAATTATTTAATGGTTTACAAAATTTAAGAGCAAACAGACAGACTTGGCACAAAAAATACATACAAATCACCGGCCACTTTTTATTTTTAGGTACATTGGTTTAACTGCTTGTTAACACATATACCTACTTAACCAATCTCAATGCATTTATGCATGGTCAGACATATGGGCAACCTGCTAAAGTTCAAGTCAAGCATCATCATCATCTGTAGTGTCCCTGCTGGGGTCCTGACCAAAAGAGAACAATTATAGTAAATTGAACTAAAAGTTTACAGAGAAAAAGATGGACTACAGTCTGTAGTTATAGAACCACGAAATGGACAGTCAGCATGGAAGAAAAAATGCATGTATAACTGACTAAAAATAAAAATCGGATTCTTAATTGTTTGCCATAGAAAAACCCGCCACCAGCACCGTTCAATGGCTGAATATTTATTTTGAATCTGCAATTTATTCTGGTCAATTGATTTGATTTTTAAGCAGCAAATAAAGATATCTTTTTTTTTTTAAAAATCAAAGCCATCAGTGTTTCTATCTGACTAAATATTCTTGCCTTTCTCTGAATGTCAATTGCAGCAATCCGGCCCGCCTCTTTCTTCATCTGCTCCACCCATTTAGGGGCAAGGTTAAGATAGCCCTGCAGGTGTTGGCGGGTGAGCAGCAACCTCAGAGCACACAAGCCCATGATTATCCAAAGACGAACAGAGTCGAAGGCTGAGCTGGAAATCCTGAGAAACATACAGAGAGTAGAATGAACCAATGTGAGCTGGGTAGCCATGTCTGAATGTAGAACAAATCGGATCAGGGCAGTGGAGAACATGCACAGTTTAATAGGCATCACACCTAGGTTTGTGGACCATCATGTTACATGAACAGCTTTTAAAAAGCAAAACAGTAATTAAGTCAATTAGAGACAACCAAAGAGCATGGGTCCTCTCCAGGATTCTTCCTCATTATGTCTGGCTTTTTTTTTTTCTCTCATATCTACCAGTGTTATTAGAATGGAACCGGATGATGATAGCTTTGTTACCTACATAACATTTAGGTGATGATACAGTATTTCATTGGACGCTCATATCCATAGCAACTAACAAGCAATACAATCATACAAGGTTCAAGCCAAGTGAGGCTTAAATAAATTTTTTTACATTACATTTTTACGGCATTTAGCAAAAGGCCAATTCAAGCAATCGTGGGTTAATGGCCTTGCTTAATGACCTTAATGAACTGTGGCAGCTAGGCAGAGGTGGGATTTGAACCCTGGACCATTAGATCCAGAGTCCAGTACCACTAGGCTACCACAGTCCCTCTTCAAATAACCCGTTCAAGTGTCAAATTGGTTGTGCTAGAACTTGAAACTTGGACATTTTGGTCAACAGTCCATTAGGTAGTTAACCACATAATAGCTGTGTTTTTACTAATAAAGTCATCATACGCAAATATCTTATTCTCACTCCAAATTAGCCCAGTGTGACTGTGACTAAAGAGTATTAAAGTAAACTTGTTCTTCAGAAGCCACATACTGTTTCGACTTGGACTTTTTTTTATTTAAAGTTGTTCCAGGCATCAATGGCTTTTCACGACAAGAACAAGTTTACTTCGATATTAGTCACGGCCACACCGGACAAATTTAGAGATACCAATACACCCAACACACGTCTTTGGGATGTGCAGTGAAACGACGCACCAGGTGTAAACCCAGGCAGACACAGGAAGGAACCCTACCCAAACCTCACAGTATATTTTTACACACTTTGACAAGCGTGAGAATAAGACAAGGAATGAGATTATAATATTGAAATCTCACGAGTTTCCATATGATGGGTTCACTAGTTAATAACCGAGTTTAATGGGCTCCTACAAAGCGTCTCAAAATTAGAGTGGACACTGTCAATTTCTAATACTTTAATTAAAACATTACGATGTAAGCAGTTAGGAAAAAACAACAGTTGTACACTATATAGAGAAAAGTTTGTGGAAAAGCCTTGTGACTAATGAGCTTTGCTACAGTATTTCAGCAATAAAACAGAGAGCACAATTACCAACAGACAAACAGTGGCAGTAAAATGGATTGTACAGAATACCAGCGTGACTCTCTCAGTCATGTTCTAAAATCTATTGGAAAGCCCTCTTAGAACAACAAAGGACGTTGTATCAGCTTTGGATTGGGGGTGGAACTCCTACAGTAATACTCATGTTGATGTAATCTCATAGGTGTCCACAAACTTTTGTTTATATGGTGTTTTTCACATATGTACATTAACATGTTCTTGAAGTCTACATGAGGATGTCCGATCTCAGTGTGTACTAATGGATAAAGTAAAAGAAGCCCATTTCGGACCCTCTCCTTCAAAACTGTTTTGTGCTCTGTTACTCTGTTGTGGTACAGATGTTCCAGACAGATAAGCCGCATAGCCAGTGTCAGTAAAGCACATTATAGAAGCTCCAAAACGTGTTTAAATTCCTGTAATAAGGAACTATTTTAGTTTAGGTGGTAACTGAGAAAAGTTGTATTATAACATTAACGGTTCCAGTTTTAAATGCTTGGTCATGCTCAAAGCATTTGTACAGCAATTCATACATTCCATATTAATGCCCCATGATTTTAAACTCTGATTTCTATATAACAGAAATAATACTTGGAAAAAAAAAAGCATACGTTGAAATGAATAACAGGAATGTACCATTTAATACAAATCTGGCTTACATAAATCTAATTCACATCTGAATGATAGAAAGCTACTACTAGTGAACCCGCAAGTTTCTAAACTACGATGGAATGGACGTCCGGTCAATCTCCTAATTCATAATGCAGATGTAGAACAGCAAATACCTGTACATGTACCTGAAATTTAGCAAAAAAAACCATTAAAAAAAAATTAAAAAAACACTTACAAGGTAACGGAAGTCTTTCCCATTGGAGCGTTCCCCAAAAAGTCACGAGCGAGAGGCTTAATCCACAAGACAAGAATAATCAGTGGGGACAGGAAACTGGTGTGTAGCAAAATTCTATTAAAGCAGAAAAAGCATCAGAGTCGCATCATTGAGCATTTGTGGCTTTTATCATCTGGGTCCCTGGAACCAAGTGCATTACCATCTTTTCAAAACCCTAATAGAGATATTCTTACTGAACAATTGGGCGATGAGCGTTCATCTGTACAGCATCTAAGTGAGTCTGGGCCAGGCGAAGTCCAGGGAAGGCAAGTAGAGCGCCACAGAAAGCACAAATAAAAGCCAAGCCCAACTTTACGCCCAGTTTGGTGAAAGGAATTCTGCAAAGATTCAACATAAGCGACTTGTCACACATCAAACACCAATTTGATTCTGTGCATGATGGAGTCAAAATTACATAAAGATTTAAACGAAGCACTTACGACCACTCCAGTCCTTGTTGTTTGGCTAATATCTCAAAGTTGTCAAAGACACTGGTGAATCCTGAAATAGCAGAGACTGACTGAAGGCTGATGGCAGTAAAAAGCCAAACCTGGTTACAAATAAGTGAAGCTAAGTCATACCAGGCTCGAGCCCAAACTCAAGATAGTCCTCCTTCACCACCAGAACCAGCATGGCCACAAGCAGGGACAGGAACCCGAATGCCAGGCACACAGAACGCTCACCCCCCTCATCTGAGCGGAAGTAATGACTTACCAGGGCATGCAGAGTTCTCCTGAAAGTCTGAGTTATGGTCTATGGGACATACGGAAGTAAAAGTGCCTGCAAAAGACTAACGTCAATCGTTTTAAACAGTGAAGTGTGAATCTAGAAGAAAGGTTGGAAGGAATAGGGACTAAAGTTCAGACAATGCAAGACATGGACTGTCCCATACTGGATCTTCCCATTCTGTATTCCAAAGGAAAACTGGTTTAAGGATACAGGCTGAAGAAAATCATTAGCACACACCAGATGGCTCCGATGTTGATTTCTTTGCTAGCATCCACCACAGTGTAGTAGCCCTCAGTAAAGAGGTAGATTCCCATTGCGTACACGGCAAAGTCAATCAGCCACTGATACTCCACAAAGAATCGCAGAACTATACATGGACGTGACACAACCAAGAAAATAAAAGCATGAAACACAAACGAGCAACAATGTAGATTTAAGCTAAGATTAATCCAGTCTTACCCAGAGCATCAAGAACGTTCACAGGGGTGCTTTCCAGATGCAGGTCGATATCTTTTGGAACCGTCAGTGGCTTGGACTCCCCATTAGCATTCTGCCTCCTAAAAAGAGTCTGACTTTAAGAAATGAAAAGGTGCAATTAATGATCAAATGAAGCAATTCCTCACAAATTCATACCTATCCCTCCTGCTGGTCTTGCTGGGCATCTGCTTGCCTGCTAAAGTGCAAAGTTCTCCCTCGGACGGGTGCTTGAACCTCAAGAGACTGAAACAAACAACAATCAGAAATGATGCTATGACCGCATTCTGAGTGACATCTGTAAATAACTGACACTTACCTGCCATTGCACAAAAGCCAGCGAGCAAAGGAGCAGTGAGGGGCCATTTTCTGCATTATGCTGATGGCCAGCAAGCTGACCACCACCTGAACTCCCATCAGTGCCTGCAAGAGAGAAAATCGTTCACATTTGGATCTTCTTAAGAGCATATGTATATTTAACATCCTCATTATGTTCTGTGAAACAGGTGTTGACTGGACATTATCATAGTTCAATAGTAGTTTAGATACTTTGCAAGCAGTTCTTTTTTTTATTTTAAATAATACTACACTGCTCACAAATACTCACATATTTAATCATGGGAGATTTCATTTCAAAGTACCTCCTCATTTTTGTGAGCAGTTTATTATTAAAACATTTAGTAAAGTATTGCACAATACAATAATTCTTATCTAAGAATCCTTCAAAACTTTCTTAATGCTGTTCAAGATTGCGATTCTGTTTATTTCAGCAGATGTTTCAAGGATTTTCTGTCATTCAGATGTAAATTTATAAGATTTTATGTATTATAAGATTATGTCCTATTATTCACAGAAAACCAAACTAAACGGAGGCTGGTTTTGCTGGACATCACCCACAGTCCTGCAGCAGCGGCCCTACCCAGGCCTACAGTACAATTCCTGCTTCCTGTTCCTGTTCCTGCACCCTGTGTGCCCAGCAATGCTGAACAGATATGTAGGAGGACCGGGGTCTTACTGGCAGCATGGGGTGCAAGGAGGAAAACAACATTAGACACAGTGCTAGCCCCTTGCAGCGCACACTCACGCTTAAGAAGCACCATTTGACCTAAAGCATGTGTCTGGTATGTGAGATAAAATCAAAAGAAACGCTACAGACATGGGGCGAACATGCCACCTCTACAAAAACAGCAGCTAGATTATGAAGGAACCAACCCCAGAGATGCCTGCAGGTCCAACACACCATGAAAACGTGGGGGAAACCCACACATACATGGAGAGAACATACAAAACCCCCACAGGCAGAGCCCAGACCTTGAATAATACCAGGGATTGTGAAATGTCACAGTCTAACTATTGCATAACCAGAAGAAACAGCTCACTCTGTTTGTCTACATCCACCCTACACACAAAGTCATCAGTGTAGCTACCCGCAAAGCTGTCAAAGAAAATCCTGATAAAACACAAGGTCAAAAAGCACACAAATGCCTTAGAGGACTGGGTGATATCTTTGTAAGCAACAGGAACAGAATTCCTGTCATTATTATGACAAACTACAATTCCTAAACGAAGCATACAAAGCATAATTAAGCTGTCTTTTGTAAACAATATGTTGTGTATATGGTAACAACAGAAGGGCAGATGCAGCAGTGTAAGCAGACAACGCTGAACTAGAAAGGTTTCATGTATTTGAGTACACATAACAACAAGAGTAGGTGTCGCAGCTGAAGCATGGAATCCAATCACCCAGTTGTTCCTTTATCTCAAGAAGGACCTACACTCCTGAGCACAATAATGGGCCAACACTGTAATCAGTGTATTTCTATCCGGTTCTAATGGCTTCAAACAGTTAATGAATAATTTAATTATGTTTAGCACGAGCCCAAATAATATCTACAGGGTCCAAAACCAGACCCTGACCAATCCAAAACAAGCTTTATGGACTGTGGCAGATTACCCACTAACAACTAATATTTTAAGATAAAAAAAAACAAGACCAACAGTATGTTGGAATATTTTAAACTCCAATACGTTAGTTTGAGTTTTATATCTCAAATATAAGATGTTCTTTGCATACGAGAGAACTATGTATGTGAATTCCCATGTTTCCAGATTTTTCTCTGAAGAGTTCACTGCAGTAACGAGCAAATGCTGGCCCAGGTCCCCTTTTTATATATTCCGCAGGTACAGGCAGAAATTGAACCCAGGCCCAGTGTTAAACCGCTCGCTGGGCCACCATAAGCATCTTCATCAGGGGGAAAAACGTATGCCTTAGATTGGCTTAGTGGATGTGACTCTGGACTATTATCCACAACGTTGTGAGCTCAAATCCCAATTGTAATAGGCTGCCACTGTTAGATTCTTGATCAACATAGGTTCATCTTTAACTGCTTAACTCAGTTATAAATCACTCAACACGTGAGTATCGGCTAAACATCTGGTCTAAGCGAATTCATTTTATGGTTCAAGGTATCTAACTATGCACTGTAACCCTGGGAGTTCCTTCTGTATAGCCAGTGATGCAAGTGAAAAACAGAGACAATTAATTGATTATGTTTGTCAAGCAAGAAGCTAAAAATAAATGAAGGCAAAATACGTTTAGCTTTAAAAAGTGAAGTATCCGTTATTAGCGTATTTAAGTACGTGAATCCCAGGTTTCCAAACAGCACCATGTAAGAGATGTAGTGCACTACCCAGAATGTATATATCATTACACTGTTCCCTATGTAGGGCACCTTTATAGGACACAAGGCAGGATTTAACCTTAGACACTCAGAAGTTCACCAAGCTACCAAGCTTTGGGGTGTAAACTACCGTCTAACAACGACTTTCAAGCTGAGAAAGAAAAATATATTCAACGCTGCAGTATATGAATGTAGTTTTCATTATTTTCAACAAACGCACGTTTGTGAGCTACAAGCTAGCTCTAGCTAGTGTAATGGTACATATAAACGAGATGCTAAACGCTAGTATAGCATCAGGGCAGATATGCCGAAGCTATAGACATTGTATGAAGACTACAGAAAAGACCATACATAATTACCACCTTTAATAAAACGGGAAAAAACTCACCATATTGGTTTAACAAATGGGTTAGTTTTGCTAATCCATACACTCAGCAGCAGCTACACATGTGCATGAGTACTGAGTACTAGAAACAGCTGAATGAGTTTTGAAGTGACAAGTGTTAGGGCGGGAGTTCCATGAGATTCCCGAATGCGATTGGTTCAAATCGACCAAGGTTTGAAATTGATTGGTTTAAAAAAATACACCGGCGATTTAATTGGTTCGCAGCTTCTGCACACAAAAATAACCTGACTGGGATCAAGGTGTTTAGTTACAGTGAGCAGTTGTTTCTTGACTTAAAGGACCCGTGTCACTGATGTAACAAAAATCAAATAATGTTAAATAAAATTGCATTTAAATAAACAAAATTAAAGATATTTTTTGGTCCGTGTAAGAGTGCTGAGATATTGTTTGGAGCAAGTCTGTGGACGAATTAGAAGCAATATAACTATGGTACTTTAAAAAATCTTTGGGTGCAAAATGCAAGGGTATTTTAAGTAATAATTCATTAATGATTGTGCTACTACATGTCATTTAACTTTCATCCAATCACCGTACATTCACTTAAAGTCTTAAGAAATATAATCGATAATGAAAACCTGTATAATATATCTTATTGACCTCTGAATGACAGAAAACCAGTATGAGTCCTCAATCAACACATTTTTGGTTTTCCCCAAAGATAATAATTATTGCATTGTACAGCACTTTATTGATGTTTTCATAGCTTAAGTTATTATAATGTGTTCATAATGTGTTTTATTTAATATTACTGTTTAAAATATGACACAATTTGAAAAGTATTAAACTATTATGTGAATGTCCCTCACCAAGGTCAGACTTTAATGTCTGTCTGTGTGGAGTTTCAGTGTTCAGTGTTATTGAGGAGGAGTACTTGTAGACAGGGGCGTAGCAGCAAATTCTGGGCCCTGTACACTTTCAATGTCAGTGGGCCCCTATCCATGCCAGTACACAAGGAACGTGAGCAAAAAAGGTTCATTTATTTAAAATAAAAAATAAGGTTTTAAGATACAATCAGATCAGATTATACTGATAAGTGGTTCTTTCATTCACCACCTGCATTTGACCTACTTGTGCTCAAATACCTAAAACATTAGGCTACATCTGGATTGTGTACTAACGTTCTGATCCATTGACACTCATGCAAATTTTGATTTAAAAACATTTACTCTTGATCAGGAGAACAGGATGCAACTGTACACTCAGAATGAAATCAAATAAACTGCATTACTTTTGTTATGAGAAGGTACAGCAGAAGTGAACAGAAAAGTATCATTTCAATGTGAAAAAGGAGTTGTGACTGGTGCTTTTTACATCAAAGGCTTATTAATTGATATTAATATTAAGGTCATCTTATTAATAGAGCCTGCGATAGTACAAAATGTCAACTGTCAAATTGTTTTTCAGCTTACCATAGCACACGGACTGAACTAAAAGGTTAACTTACTTTAATCTTAAGGTAAATAACTCACATTTAGGCAGTAAATCTACCAGTCAGCAGCTCACTCACTCAAATCAAATCAAAGCAAAAGTGGCTTTATTAGCATGACTGTGGTTGGTACAGTGTTGCCAAAGCATTTACACATTTAGTAACAAACATACATC
>JAUZST010063700.1:0-22804 GCA_034779995.1 Parotocinclus haroldoi | reverse complement strand
ATATCAAATGTTCATTATTTTAGCTCAGATAGTAGACAGTCTAAGAGCATAGGAGCAGTGCATCGCAGCAGTGTAGGAATCTCAGACCTTGTCTGCACTTTTCCTAAGCTTCTGTTTCTTTTGTTTCTTCTGTTTCTTTTGTGCTATGCAAGTTTCACTTCTGTATTTGAGCTTCCAGACTGTGAGGTAATGCAGCCTTGTGCAAGCACAGAATGGTAGTGTGGGTAATACAAGACCGATTCACGAAGATGAATTGACTGATGAGTCACTATGTTCAAATCGTGTATCAAATGAAAAGTTTGAGAATTAGCTATTTATATACATGACAATTTAGCAGTCTGACATCAATCTCCAACATAATGAGGAAAAGGAAAATGATTAATGCTGATGTTTGGTCAACTTCTTTAATGAATATTTAGTGTAATGCTCAGAAATTACTGGCTTGTTCATGGCTCTTTTAAATGTGTTCCATATACAAGTTGTGTTGACTTAGTAGAAAAATCACCATAAGAATTAACAGTTCATTTGATGGTGAAAAAAAGAGTCAGTTGTTTTGACAATCAATTGGATGACAATAAGGTAAAAACCTGTTGCATTTAGAGAAGATAGTCTTTCAAAAGTCTAATCTTTACAAGTTGTTTCTTGAAGTTGATCATAGCACCTGAGATATCCAATGACAGATCACTGAGGACCTCAGTAAAGGTTACTAATGCTCATCAGTCAGTCAGTTACAAACCCATCTCTAAAAGACTTGGATCCCACCAATCCACACTCAAGCAGATTGTACACAAAAGGAGGAAATGAAAAAGCACTATCTATCATATTGAATTATATCCCAATCCACAGATAATGTAGTTAATAAGTCCTAATCTTGTCACTTTAATGACTTCAGTATGAAAGCTTTTTATAGCACAGATCAAATACATGTATTGGGAGACTACTTTCACAACACAGATAAGATCAATAAATGTTCATCATCTTCTCATGATACTTCCCATGTGTGTGACTGTGACTGTGCTTAATAAGAATTAATTCATACACCTCATACACCGTCAATTCCAATTTTCAGATATGCTACCTTCATTTCTTCAGCATGAATCAGTGATGAGACTTAGAAGGATGTTATGTTGAGAAGACTTATTGTTGGTTGCCTGGTGTGAGCTGCACATCATTGTTGATAAGGCTCTCAAGAAATTGTCTTTGTGGTAGTCATTCTAATTAATGTGCTTCATCACACTGCTTATGATTAATCAATGTCCAGAAGCATTTGATGCTAAATATGATTACGGCTTCTTTTGAGAGACAGCAAAAATTGAATAAAAGAGCAGATAATTACACAGATCCCAGCAGGTGCCACATATCTCTGAATCTTTGCTGTCGTAATAAGCATTTCTATATTTATTTAATTAGCACGGATAATTCAATAATTAGGCACACATGCTGCCACAAAGCTGCTTTTATTCTAATTTCCATCTGCAATTAACATAGCAAAACCAAGCTTCTGTGAGAGCTGTAGAACTTTATGTTCAGCTGCTTTATGAACTGCTAATAAAACTCCATAACAACTCCAGCAGAAAGCTTTGCTGACACTAAACTGAAATCAAAATCAAACTTGAACACACTTGTGCGAATCTGGGGCGTATTTAAAATGCTATAGGTGCACAGACCGTACCAACTGTTCTTTGCATTGAGAAGCTACAGGTCTACTAGCCAGGAATCCACTCATATAATACTAAACAAGTAGAACACATTTCTACCTGTGTTAAGAGGGCTAGATACATTAAGCATTTTTTCATCACACTCTATGCAAAATCCTGCATGCTTTGTGTTACAATTTAAGTAGCATACACACTGAAATGGACAGTATATTTTCTGTTGTGAGCACCCAGCAACCTGCATACTGTGTTTCTCTCCTACACAGGCATGCCCTGTATGTGAGGATTGTAATAACATTTGCAAACTCAATACTTTACTAATGCTTGGATTATGAACAGCAGCCAAAGCTAAGGTGATGCGTTTTTAAATTTCTCTCATTGAGCATCCTGGTGGCATGTGTTTCTCCTGCTCACTTATGGTTTACTATATTTAAGACCTTGATGAGTAGTTGTAGCAACATAATATTTTGTTATTCAGTATTCAAATTTGCCACAATGCTTTGGCTCATGGGTGTAATAATAACTTAATTATAAAATATGCTGCAGTAGCCAGGCTCCTACAGCTGTTATAAAAAAAACTGCATCTCAAATCACATTCTGAATAATGCATAGTTAGATAAGTACTAGGCTACCACCACTGGGAATTCTGTTTTCTATTCAGTACATGGTATCCATGGATCTCAGTTACCCTAGTTATGACAGCCTGATGCAATAAAATTCTGGATACTACATATAAACACTGCTCCAAAAAAAATAAAGGGAACACTCAAATACATCCTAGATCCAAATGAATGAAATATTCTCAGTATTGTATTCTCTAGTATTGTCCTGCATTAGGAGGAACCCAGGGCCCACTGCAAATGGTCTCACAAGGGGTCTGAGGATCTCATCCCGGTACCTAATGGCAGTCAGGCTACCCCTGGCAAACACATGGAGGGCTGTGTGGCCCTCCAAAGTAATGCCACCCAACACCATTACTGACCCACTGCCAAACCGGTCATGCTGAAGGATGTTGCAGGCAGTAGATCACTCTCCATAGCGTCTCCAGACTCCAATCACGTCTGTCACATATGCTCAGTGTGAACCTTTTTTCATCTGTAAGGAGCACAGGGTGCCAGTGGAGAATTTGCCAATCCTCATGTTCTCTGGTAAAGCGTCCTGCACATTGTTGTGCAGACCATTTGTGGCCTGCTAGAGGTCATTTTCATCACTTTCCTTGAACAAAGGCGGAGGTAGCGGTCCTGCTGCTGGGTTGTTGCCCTCCTATGACGTCTTCCACGTCTACTGGTGTACTGGCCTGTCTCCTGGTAGCGCCTCCAGCCTCTGGACACTACGCTGACAGATGCAGCCACAGCTCGCATTGATGTGCCAACCTGAGCCACTTGTGTGGTTTGTAGAGCCTGTCTCAAGCTACAAGTGTGAAAGCACCACCAACAATCAAAAGTGACCAAAACATCAGCCAGAAAGCATAGGTACTGAGAAGTGGTCCCTGCCTGCGAAACCATTCCTTTATCCACCTGTTGTCTATTCCATTTGCACAACAGCATGTGAAATTGATTGTCAATCAGTGTTGCTTCCTAAGTGGACAGTTTGACTTCACATAAGTTTGATTTACTTGGAGTTATATTGTGTTGTTTAAGTGTTTCCTTTATTTTTTTAAACAGTGTATGTTTAACATTGTACATTGCCCATTTTCAATGTCATAAAGCCTGTCTGAACATGTCATTGTGAAAATTTATTGTAAATTAATTGTAAAATGTCTTTAAAATTAATGCCAATTATGAGTTTTAAGTTAGTAGTAACAAGCCATTTGTCCAACATGATAAAGCAATCACAATGCTTCTTATTGAGTTTGCACACTGTTTGCAAAGTCAGTGTTGCTGAATTTGGGTGTAATATTTGACTATTATGCTGTCATGTTAAGACTGTTCTATTTAAGTTTCATGTGTGTTTTCTTGTGTGTCTATATTTCTTTTAAGGTAGAGCAACAGTACTCCAACAAATTAAAAGTAAAAGTAATACGAGCAGAAAATGTGACCAAAGGAGCTCTAGGTGACTTGTGTGAGTAAACTATTGTCTGTGATATAAAATGGATGTCTTGGACTCCCTGACTACAGATATGTTGTGATACGTGTTAATCTTAAAGTTATCTCCTGAATTATTTGCATCCTTTATACAATAGGCAGCAAACGGTTATGAAACATTGTTTGTGATTAATTAGAATAAATATGTAAACATGATTTTAGAGAGCTCTATCCCATGAATGAAGTTGATTAATTGTAGTACTTTGATTTGTGAATGAAGGAATATGGGCACTTTATGGTGTGTATACTGTATACACACATAGGTAGTGAAATGAACTGCTGAATTACAAACAGTGAAGATAACTGACCAAGTTACCCCAGTGTACATTATTTGTTTGTTTTTGCAGTTGACACCCCAGACCCCTACGTGGAACTTTTCATTCCCACAGCTCCCGAGAGCAGAAAGAGAACCCGACATATTGACAATGACATAAATCCTGAGTGGAATGAAAGCTTTGAGTTCATACTGGACCCAAATCAGGACAATGTTCTTAAGGTACATATTAATAACCCCATCTCTCCCATGTTTAACACTTTTAACAGTGCATTTATGCTAAGCTATGCTATGCTAATGCTTGTGTTACAGTTGATGTTAATGGATGCTAATTACATGGTGGATGAGACGCTTGGTACGGCATCTTATCACATTTCCAAACTCAAGTTGGGACAAAGAGAATTGGTGACATTTCCCATTGGAGCGGTAAGTACATTGCTACTGCAATATTTTAATTATTTATAAATAATTAATCTATGTTTAGAAATTCAAACAATGCTGGCTGGTCATAATCCATTTTATGTTTAATAAAATCACTCATTCTTTTTAACCGAACACAAACATCCACAAATCATGATTGTGAAAAAAGTGAAAAAAAAATCAGTAAGGTGCTCCAACTGACAAAATTAGATTGAAGGTGTAGATTTTATTGCTCTGTCCAATAAAAAATTATACTGTTGCTGCTTTCTCTATGGAAACAACATTTTTAAGGATAATGTCAAATTTTGTTTTTGTGTTTTCAGTTAGGCAGACCATTAATAGTCATTTGTCTAGTCCAGTCAAGCTAATTTTCAGTGTACATGCTCTGCTTAGCTTGTACAGTTTCACTTTATCTGTTTCCATTTGTGTTCACAGACAACCAAAGTCTTCTTAGAGATCAGTCTAGAAGTTTGGTATGTATTAAATAATAATCCATTGCTCCTGTCAAAGCTTGAAAGAATAGAAGACAGATTTCTGGTTGTCATTTTGTTTTATTGTAGTCATTGATAAGGCAGGACAAAACACCTCAAACACACCTCCATTAGACACAGCAGTAACATTGTGTAATGTTGTATTATGTCTGGAATGTTTTAGTCTTGGACTAGTAGAATGCTCTGGGGTCAGTCAGTGGAATTACTTATGGGTGTAGTCATTCACAGAGGTCAAAGTGACATCCAGTTCATCCTAATTTAAGCAGTGATTAAACAGTGCTCAGATTCCCAGCTTTCAAGAACACATGTTGTCAGCAGTTTTGTCAAATAGCCTATATAGTACCAAAACTGTTATGTGGGTTCATGTTTTCAAGTCCAGTGTAGTTAGCTTAAACATCCAGCCCGTGAGCATCTAACACCTGATGTCTGAGCAAGCTTACATATGTATCAAAACAGGATGTGTTACTTACTAAAGATGGAGGAGGTGGTGTTTTTATGCCTAAAATCAGAGAACTTAGAAGCTCATGTACTGTACATAGTGCCACATGTTGACTGACATGATTGAGAGAGAGTAAACATTATGCATTATGACCTTACCTAACTATGCAACCTAACCTACATGCAGCAAGCTACACTGCAACTTGAAATTCTGCCACATTTTTTAAAAGGATTCTTAATATATTGCAAACACATTTTCCATGTTTGAGTATTTGTTAGGTAAAGGGAACTTCTTGTACTTCTTGTACAGGTGGTTATTAGTGTGATAACTAAGTGCAATATTTTAGAACATGGTTTATATAGCAAGTATTCAGATAGCAGGTGTCTATGTTCATTATTTATTATGAACATTTCTGTTTCATTCCTGTATATTTGAAGGCCCATTTATGTCTTCTGTGTGTAATATAGTCATGCAAATGGACTTTATGGTTCGCCTGCCTCTAGACAGAAGCCAGTTAAACAAATGAAAACTTTTTTTATATATTATAACTTATATTTTTTTAGTTCCAGTGGTTCCTGGATAATATGGAAGGATGACATTCCAATATTATATATGTGAAAGGAAATGTGTTGTTGAAAGTGTTGATCAGTTTGAAGGAATTTAGCCCATTCCTCCTCTTCAATTCTGCTGGTTGTTATTCTCACAAGAACTCACTTCAGACCCTTCCATAAAACATCTTTTGGATTGTGATAAGGACTTGGCTTGGCCATTCCAAAGCATTTACTTTATTTTTTGTAAGACACCCTGACATTGTTTCCCAGATGGGATAAGGTTTTCCTTTCTCGAGACGTTATAGTTGTCATTAATCTAAAGGGTTTTATTTTGCTCCCATCCATTCATAAGAATTTTTCCAACATGCTTCTGACTTGTTTTAGCAAACTGCACATGTGACTTTCTCCTTTCAACCCTGTCATACACACCATTGTTAGTTTTTTTCTGATGGCGAGCACAGGAGCAATTACATTAGCCAAAATGAGAAAAAAAGTTTCTCAGAAATACGCTGGGTTCCCTTGTGACTTTGTGAAGTATGTAATGTCATGCAGTGGTTTGGTCAACCACTTCTGGGGACGGTAATTGTGGTAGCGAATTGCACCCATTTGTACACAATCTATCTGGCTATGGATTGGTGGAGACCAAACAGTAGAGAAGATTTTGTAACCTTTGCAATAGGTTCTTATTCATATCATTTGTTTATGCCATTATACATTTCGAAAACACACAATTTCCTGATTTTTTTATTTTTTTTTTTCAAATTAAACAGGATGCCTGCTGATACCTGATTGTCATCCCATTGACTGAGGCTATCTGTCTTATGTTTCACCTTCAAGTTAACTCTAATTCTAGAGGTTCACATACATTTAATACTCAAATGACCTAATATTATATATCTTTTTCTTAATAAATTTGACTCTCTTTATCTAAGTGTGGGAAAATATATACACATATTGTGTTGTTAGAAGAGGCAGTATATTCATAATATAAAATTGCCATTGTGTTGACTGCAGTATTAGGAGTCAGTAGCATTCTGAAGTAAATATAAGAGTGCATCAGTGAAGTACATAAAGATTCCTGAAGGAAAGAGAAAGAGTATAAAAGATAAGCCATTGAAAACAGATGCAGTTTTGTACTTTGCTTGTTCGCTTAGATGTTTCTTTGTATATGTGCTCATTATGACACAAAAGACATATTGGCAGTTACTTTTGAGAGTCAATGTGATATAACCAGTGAGTGATAATACACAGGAAGCTGGTGTGTCACAGCAAACCACCTTGTTCGTGTTAATTACTTCTAAACAGGGTAATTAAAGCACCCATGTTCCATGATATTGCATTTTCCTCTGTGAGATAAAAACTTGTCCAACGTGTGTGGTCTTGCTGAAATTGTTTACAGTTCTGCTGTGGACTTGCGCTTCAGCCTTGCTTTGTGCGACAAGGAGAAGTTATACAGGCAGCGACGCAAAGATAGGGTCATGTTGGGCATAAAGGAGCTTCTGAAGACGGAGAAGCCCCGTTTCCTGCCCTCCACCCCTCAGGAAGTATGTTACATACACACAAAGCTTGGAAACTACTGCATTCATTTGGCCTTATTCATAAATTGGTTGCATAATTTGCAGAGTCTCTGCTGCTCTTTGCCATGTCAATATGCAAATGTTTATTCAAAATAGGTCTAGAACAGTATGGCGATATTACACGTTGACTATATGACACTGTCTGCTTTTAAATGCAAATATTCGATGAGAATATCATTACATCACTATCAGTTTCATGACACCCTAAGTATAAATTGTGAATGAAAAAGTGAATAAAACTAGTAGGTTTTACCTGAATACATTTCATATACATTTTTTGTGTAGTATTTGCTCTATATTTACAGGAGTTAGTGGCACCTCTTAATTGAAGGGGCATGTGGTCATGCATTGGCTCCTTGGTGAACATATCCTCATGCTAGTACAAATATGCCACAGAAATGTATGTTAACTCTGTTGGATGGGAGTGTGTAGAGGTGCAGTACAGGTGACAAAAATGTCAGTAGCAATTTGCTTCACTGAAATCTTAAGGCAAAGGACAAACATATATGGGCCCTCCAATGACCATCTCATTTTGATGTCATCGAAGGAAATCCTGCATGACTAGACGTGATCAACTGCATAAACAGAATTACTGTAGAGTAGGCTGGCCAAAACTACTTCAAGATTTTATTGCGTTGTAATTGTGTTTTTTCTGTCCATTTTAGCAGTGTAGATTATCATATAAAAGCAATTCTGCGAGTTCTGCAATTACTTACTGTCAAATACTGATTGACTGAGAGATGTCTGTAGAGGTCTGTAATTTTCATCATAGGTACACTTCAATTATGAGAGACAAAATGAGAAAAAAGATCCAGGAAATCACGATGAAGGATTTTTAAAGAATTTATTTGTAAATTATGGTGGAAAATAAGTATTTGGTCAATAACAAAAGTTCAACTCAATTCTTTGTAAGAGATCTTGCGTGGGGCCCCAGATTGAGGGAGATTATCAATAGTCTTATATGTCTTCCATTTTCTTACAGTTGCTCAAACTGTGGAAATGTATTCCAGTTTTTATGGAAGAAATTGACATTGTTTGGGCCAAAGGTGAAAAGTGTTCACACTTTTAGCAGCAACAAGTTGAAAATATAGGGTCTGTCATGGTATGGGGCTGTGTCATTGCCCTTGCCACTGGAATATTTTTTTTAATGTATATAAAAATTTCCTTAAAGAAAGAGGGAAGGAATTTGCATATTCAGATTCTGAATATGGAAATTCCTTCCCTCTTTCTTTAAGGAAATTTTTATATGCTTTTAAAAAATATATATCATGCATTTCTTGAAAACAAAACAATTATTTTACGATTCCCTGCCAATCTTTGCTCCTCAAAGTCTCAGCTTTCATGGATGCTGCATTTTTACCAATTCATCATTGCATTTCCCTGTTTTCTTCAATTGATTTTAATTGCAACTTTATATATTTTATTTTTTACCGAAATACTAGCTCTAAATTGGTCATTGCAACTTTTTTTGGAATCTGTTGCAGACTGCAAAAGTGGATGTTTATTAATAAATGAGATGAAGATGACCAGACTACATGACATATCTTGGATTTATGCAGTCTACAATAGTATCAAAGTTAAAGTAAATGTAAGAAACCATGTTTTTAATTAGCATTTTTCATGTCATACCCACAATTTCTGATTTGGGATTGTACAACGAGTGCAGAAGTAAAAGGAGTGCATACCTATTATGAGAATGGCATATATTTTGGTTCATATGTTTTTTTTTATGGTGGCAATTTGTATTAACTAAATATTGTGAAGAGAAATCAGATAAATTTCATAGTCATTCCCCACAAAAATTACTGTCTTCTAGCTACTGCATTTTAGCCCTGCAAAATGACCTGCTAACATCATTTCATAAATGATCTTGTTAGCTAAGATAAGGTCAGACAGATGATATCACTGTCATGATGATTAGAAGAGCAGACATGTTGCTTTAAAAGGGTAGTGGAGCTTTTAAGCTTACTTCTGTTAACCATGGTTACCGTTAAGGAAACACATGCTGTCATCACTGCATTGCATCAAAAGGGGTTCAAAAACAAGGAAATTGCTGCTTGTAAGATAGCTCCCTGATCAAGCATTTATCAAATCATCATGCGCTTCAAGGAGAGATATGATTGCACATAATATCTAATCATTAATTAACTGCTAAATAATAATGTTACATTGGTACCCTGTCTAATGTTGTTCCTGCGATCCTGTGTGAATTAAGCAGAAGATAATAGATGGATGGATAATAATGTTACATTTATAAGTAAATATGCAGCCAGTTGATGAATTCACGCAGTTTCATGTAAATCATGTATAATAGCTTGCCCTGCCACCGCTGCTTGTCGATGAGACACTCTAGAAGCCAGCATAACTTCATTTCAATAAATTAAATTACAATATAAACAAAAGAAGCACATTTATGGCTTATGCTTCATATCTTTACCTTTGGTAAATAATTATGATATTTTCCATCAACTGATGTAAAACTTAACTTCTTGCTTTTCCTCTTCGGGAAGCCATGTGACACCTGCACTTCTCAACTTTCAGGGGATTCCTATATGTCTGAAGGTCTTGGATATTGGATCAGTGTTCAAGCAGTTTTCTGTTGTAGCAGTTAAGGCACATTATCATGTATTTGTTTGATATGAGGCACACACAATATCACAATACATTATCACTATACTTAGGGCAACTTAACTGTATACTTATATATAACAACTGATCGATTCTGGAAATACTGTGACTTGTGGGTGAAAGACCTTGCTCATTAAACCAACAGTTGACAGATTAACAGAAATGGGATTTGAACCCTTCTAGTCCATAGTCTAGTACCTTCACTGCTAAGATATCACATTCCCACAAAGGTTTATAGGAGTGGAACAACAGTAATTTGCATTTTATTCATATAGCAGGCGTTCTTTTCAGATCGTACAACTGATACAATGTTTCAACCCCAACACGCAATTGTGGGTTTTTCTCGATAAAGAAATAGTGGCATGTTAATAAAGGTGAGATTTGAACCCTGACCCCTCTAAATTACAATAATATATAGAAATATAGTATCTTTAAAATGAGTGGTACTTTTCACCCTGATTTTGCCTTTTAACAAAAATTGTTTTGGCTATTATGCCAAGTTCCCCAGGGGCCAAAATAAAGATACGAATAAAAAAGTAATGCATTTTTTTATAATACATGTGAAGTCAGAAGAGCAATGCTTACACGGATCAGTGTGAGCACAGAGATATCTACGTTTCGGAGCAGTTGGTACATTCAAACAGCTGCTTCTGCTTTATCTTATTTTGAAACTAAATTTGCCTTTCCTGTTCAGGATTATGTAAAAACGGATAGTTTACAATATCTGATCAGTAGGTAGGAGTTTTTAAAAAACACAAGGCACTGCAGAAACCTCAGTAAAATGGTGCTTTTTTTTGGCATCAATGGAGACACTTGGCCCAGCTGTGACATATTAAGGAACTGATCCAAGTATGAATTGGCCAGATTATTCAGAACATTACACATGTAGACCATCTTATTAATGTTTTTCAGCTCTACAGTCCTCCTAGGTTTTATCATTAATATTATTGTAACTTTGCAGCTGGTTGAAACTTTGTTTTTAATGGAATGTGGATTTTCCCTAGTTTACATGAGCTCAGTGTAACATTTCCTGTAGTGTCTCTTTATTAAGACTTAGATATATCAGCTGGTATGAAAATTAAAGGATAAATGCACAAGTTTGAAAATAGTTGGTAGCCAATGTGCACCATATGACTTCTTTGTGATGGTCAATAGCCACTGCATCTGTAAAAAGATTGACAAGCTGCAAAATATATGTAATATATGTAGTACATACAGATGAGATATTCAGGCAAATTCAACTATTGCCAAACTAGAGAACCAGTTTCTAAAATGAACTGAACATACATGTACTGTATCTAAAGTACTACTCCTTGCTTTTTCACTTTGTAGCAAATAAACAAATGACAGATATGCTACATTTAATTAAATATGTTTTTTGTGAGGCAGAAACCTTTATATGTTTTATTAAAGCAACACAAGACTAGTTTTCTGACATAATCTCATTGGCCAGTACAGATTCATGAATCACCACTGAATATCACATATTTCAGCTCACTGTAACCTTGTTTTACCTGCATGCAAGTTCTATTCTGTTTCTTAATCCTTTCCATAGCATCACTTGCCAGCTCTCTTGTTGGGGCCATGTTCTCATTCTCATTTTACAGCAGACTAATTTACATGTTTAGACACTACTTGTTTTAGAAATGCAAATTACAAAGTGAATGTGTGTGTGTGTGTGTCTGTGTGTGTTGTGTGTGTGTGCGTTGTGTGTGTGTGTGTGTGTGTGTGTGTGTGTGTGTGTGTGTGTGTGTGTGTGTGTGTGTGTGTGTGTGTGTGTGTTTGTATGTCCCAGCATGGATGGTGTCCGATTCTGGATGTTATTCCCCTCACCTTTCCTATGTATATGCTGTGCTTAGGCTGTAGTTTCCAGTTACACTAGAAGTGATAACCAGAAATTTGTAAGTAATACCAAATATTTGTGTCTGTCCAGGTACCTGTCATAGCTGTGCTAGGTTCTGGTGGTGGGTTCAGAGCAATGATTGGCTTTTCTGGAGTTATGAAGGCGCTGTACCAGTCAGGAGTGTTGGATTGCACCACATACATTGCTGGGCTTTCTGGATCAACCTGGTAATTTCCAGCTCATTTTACATTTTGCTCACAAAACATATACTGCTCACAAAAATCTGGAGCTATTTCAAAATGAAATATGTCCTAATGAAATAATATCCCTTAATTTGTGTGGGCAGTGTATTATCAAAGCATTGTCACAGGCATAGTGTTATATTATCTGTTTATTCATCCATCTATCTATCTGTCTGTCTGACTATCTATCTGTCCATATATACACTTTATGGACAAAAGTTTGTGGACACCACTTCTGAATATTGAACACTGCTATTTCAATGACACGTACTTGGTACTTGTAACACATTCATAATTTAAAGCATACATTTCTGGATTCTGGATTCGTCCAACATGTTGACTGCAAGATCCGCCTGTTCATTTCCCTTCTACACTGCTATAATGCGAATATTCATATTCATGTGGCAAAATGTGTATCATTTTCTATTCTGTCTCTTTTATTTAGATAACAGAAAGAGACAAAGAACTACAGACCAAACTGTACAACACCACATAATACTTAGTGATTAGTACATCAGTTGTTTATTTGAGCATTTGAATAATGAACCTGTCTAGGTTCAATAATCATGGAATGATTTGTATACTAATATCACTCAAACATTGCTTCTTACAATAACATGTCTTGTTCTCGTATGCAGGTATATGTCCACTTTATACTCTCACCCAGAGTTTCCTGAGGTAGGCCCAAAACAGATCAATCAGGAGCTGATGAAGAGCGTGAGCAGCAATCCCCTGCGCCTGCTACTGCCCACGCACGTCACCAACTACATTCAGGCCCTGTGGAGCAAAAAAGCCAGTGGGCAGCCAGTCACCTTTGCTGATATCTTTGGCATGCTTATTGGAGAGACACTCATTCCTGCCGTGAGTATGAAGCTCAGTGCTCTTTCCCACGCTCTTTTTTTCTCTCTTGCATTACTTGGTACATGGTAGATATATTTGTGTGTGTGTGTGTGTGTGTGTCTGTGCATTTGTGTGTTGACATCGGTAAGACATATGGTTTGTATTTGGGAGTGACACTTAAAAAAGAAACAGGGTAGAAGCCAAATGCTGGGCTGTTGCATGAAGAAAGATGAATGTGTTGTTTGGAACAAATTTTTGACACTGCCTTTTCCTGTTTACATAGCTGGCGCTCCATGCATGGTGTACATCAGTAAAGAATGGCCTTTATTTTAAATATGACTGCCTAAAGTTAAACATCGTATCAATCTAGTGGAATCAGTAAATCATCTTAAAAACTATGATATGACATATTTTTGTTGCTAACAAAGATAATCTTATCTGAGTAAAGATATTAATTAATAACATATAGCGTAGTTTTTACATCTTTGTTTATAATTAATTCATGCTAAAATATTAAAGATATTACCTGCTGGTACAGCCTGTTTGTAGTTGATACATACTGGTTGCTACAGGAGACAAGATCTTCCTTGCAAGCTACTTTGCTAAATTGTAATAACAGGTATATACCACTTAATGACTGCATTGCAATAAACTATTACTGTAGTTGCATAGTCTTTTATATATATATATATTAAAGTGTATTTTTTACAAGAGAACTGTGTTGTAATGAAATGATACTAACATTTGTCAGAGATACTGCTGAAAATGCAAGTGGAACACCATCTCCACTGTATCTGAAGCCTAAATTGTTGTACACATGCTAACTGATTCTTAGTTTCTGGAAATTCACAATAATTATATAAAACAATGTACAATGTTTTGCTACAATCCTGTCCAGGTGAAGGCCATAACAGTTTCGAGGATGCTTTGATGGACTTGCTACTTTTTTGACATAAAATTCAATGATACATTTACATTTACGGCAGTTAGCAGACATACAACTAATACAGTCTTACAATTCACGCAATGATGGGTTCCAAAGGAGTATACACACAAATACAAACATCATTTAAAGCTTGATACAAATAAATAAAATCATCCACACAAAAATGAGTTACTTGCAAAAACTGAGTTTTCAAACACATGAACAAAAGAGTCCAAATGTGAGTCAACTTGCAAGTGACCACACCACCGGTTAGGTAGTTACACACGCACGCCTCAGCTTATGGATCTGCAGCTTTGATTGGCTGTTGAGATGACCAGGTGTTTATGGCCACAATGTCCAGAGTTAAAGGACAGATTTTTTTCAGCCCATTTCTGAAGGCCTTGTTTCTTAATGCGAACGAACGTTGATCATCGAGTGGGTGCAAACCTGCAAAAGTAAAGGTGTCAGAGGGAATAATTCAAAGTTGATGCTGCTGAGGAAAGTATGAATAATCCACATTTTATTAGAACTTAATTACATTTAATCTTAGTGCATTTTGCAGTTATGTGAATTACTTCTATGCTTCTATTACTTCTATTCTATTAATTACTAAATGCTCATGTATGTGGGAATGTGGTTGACAGTTTCATCATACTGGTTTATATAACAAACAGTTCCAACCCGCAGTTACATTTTGTGAAATTTAAATGAAAATATGTGCTTGTATACAGAGGATGGAGACTAAGCTGAGTGACATTCAGGAGAAAATTAATGAGGGACAGTCTCCTTTGCCTCTGTTCACCTGCCTACATGTCAAACCAGACGTGTCTGAACTCATGTTTGCTGGTAAGCATGAATGCCTGGGTTTGTGTGTTTTTGTGAGAGTTATTGTTTGCATGCAAATCTCAGGTATCTGTAAAGCCTGTGCTTCAGCAATGTGGATTCGATGTGCAGATGGATGCAAATGCAGTTTATTGCTTTGTATGTGTGCATAGAAAGTAGTTTATGACTGACAATTTATGCACAGGCATACTTGTAAATAACATAATTAACTAGATCTGCATTTCATGAAGGAACTACAAAAGTGCTTGAAATGTTACAAGTAAAAAGATGTGGGTTTGTGTTTCAGTACTTTAAGCCACAAACAAGTTTGTGTTCCAGTACTTTTGACCTAATCTGGATTTTTAACCCAATGCTTCTGGCCACATGTGGGGTTGGGTCGTAATAATTTTGACCATGTACCAGTTTGCGTCCTAATATTTTTGGTCATGTGTCGTTGTTTCTTTTTATGAGGGTTTGCTGCACCCTTATACATTTGGACGAGCGTGGGTTTGCACCCTAATACATTTGGGCGTGTGCAGGTTTGTGTCCTAATATTTTTGGTCACATGTGGGTGTGCAGAAAAACTTCAGAAAAACATTCAGAATAGTGAATGTGTAAAATATAATGCAGAATTTGAAAACAAAGCCAAGGAGATTAAAGTTAAAGCTGCAAGAGCACAGCGCCAGGCACAAGCCAGCAGCCCCCTGTTATCTTTTTTAGCAATGAAAAAGATTCCATGAAAAGATAAGTTAAACAAAAATGTCATCATTCGTAAATGGAAAGGATCAGAATCGGCCAAGAGAATTGCGGTTGTTGCACCTCTAGACTAAACACTGACACATAGGTACAGAGCCATGGGTTTTAGCCAGTGGCCTAAGGGTAAACACTTCGATCGCTGTGCTGGTGATGTGATTAGTATTATATTTAACCTCATGACACAATTCTGACTTTAGGCACCGATAGCATGTTATTATACAGTTCAGGCTAATATTGCTCATGCATCAGTAATATAGACTGTGTATTACTGTGTTGTTTGTTTGTTCCATGACAGAAAGCAGGATCTTCTAGTTAGTAGCTAGCAGAGATATTCGTGTGTCACGTGATGCATGTTCAGTGCGTAGTCGTGTCTGGACATGCTGAAATTGAAATGTATTTTTCTCTTGTCACTGAATGGTCTTTTAAATACTCTGGAGCCCAGAAATATCCCTGATATCTGAATCGTACTGTCTTAATATCCTGTAGATAATGACCTAGATAAAGATAGATAGATAAAGATCTACCATTCAGGGGTACTGCTTTTTAGATATTTTAGATCATTTAGAATTTGAAAACAAGACCTACATTTGCTAAAGGAAATCAACAGTGCTTGCAAAGTGTGGCAAGAGCCATTTGCTTGCATGCATGCATTCCCACATTAACAAGGACAAATGCAACAGCAAAACTCAGCGCTGAGCATATAATTCACACAATTCAGACCACTCTGAAGAGCTTTGGCAGGCTATAATAGTTATATAGATTTATGTCACATCCGAAGTTAGCTCAAAATCTGCTCTTTAGAAATACACACGGCTTTTAGGTTTGTCCATTATGTGTGTTACGTTACCCCAGAGTTGTTGTGCATTTAGGGTCTCACGTATCAGTCTTGAGTCTCTAGCATTTGATGTTGCGTGCCAGTAAAACTTGATTGTGACTCATGTTTTGGCACGAGTCCCTGTTTCTGGTTTCCTTTTTGTTTCATATGTGTATTCCGGAATGCATTAATGTTTTAGTGATAAATCATGATTAATGTAACTGTTACAAAAAGCCTCATCTGACGTATAGAAAATGAGTGGATTTGTTTGATATTATGATAATTACTACAGGATTGCTGGTTAGCCACAGACTATTGATAAGAACATGTCTGTGGTACGTAGTGGTAACGAGCAGGGAGCAAAGTGACCTGATTTTTGTCCAGGCATTTTAATTAAATTGGAGGCGGTGACGTGACACACTGTACATTTACAAAAAGCACTAGTTTCTCTTCCAAATGTAAATAGGCCTATAAACTATATTTAAATGCAGTGATCAACAGCTGCTATTATTAATTAGATTTGTTCGTTTGTAAATATTTTGTCTGTACTATAACAGACTTCGTTTAGAAGTGTCATTGATGTGACTTGTTGTAGATGAAGAAGCTCACCAAATGACAGATTTGCAAACTTATTTCTGCAAGGCCAATACAAAAGTATAAAAAGAGAGAAAATGGAACTTGTGCAAACCTTCTTGAAAATGCTATACATGGACTATGTGCAACTTACCAAGAAAGAAAGTGAAGGAATGTGCCACTTTGCAAATGCCGCACAGCCCAGCTGCACTTGACCTTGTTGTAGCACTGTTTGTGATAAGCTCCTGCCCCATTCCTGGAGTTAGCTGCCCAACCTAATACAGCAAACTAGTGGGCCTGCATCGAACGTTGATATTTTCACAAGCAGATGGGTTCATATGATTCTATGCATCGACGCCAGTCTTATTGATGAAAACTTAAGTGGGCACTAAGTGGGAAGTAGAAAATCCAGAGTGGAGTAGGAGTGAAGTGAATACAGAACATTTTTTGTGGTTAGTGGGAAAAATGCTGGATTGGAGCAGAGCAGTTAGTGAATGAATTGACCAGGGAGCTGAAATTCCTGCCGTTCCACTCCAATCACATCCAACCAGCATTGTGTTGAGTCTGCATGTCCTCCCTGTACCTGTTTACTCTGGGTATGTTAGTTTAATTGATTACTCTAAATTGGCATTGATTTGAGTGTATATAAACGACTAGTCTTGAAATAACCTTCTGTGGCTGAAATAGCCAAATGCTTACATTAAATAAATCACATAACCAAACAAACACTATTAGTGATGCAACACTAACTAGCTCTGGAGATTTCTACTGAACCCACATTCAGGGTTTCCACTTTAGAAAAACTGAACTGTTAGTCAGGGCCGCTCTAGTTTTAAGTAAGTTAAAGCCTAACACTTAAGAACGCTGAATGGGATTGATCTATTGCTCGTGTGTGGATATTGTGGATACCAGCTCTATGACACCATTTGTCTTACAAACTTAAGTGTTAATGAAAGATGCTAAATGAATAGACTAAAAATATTCTGTATAGAAACATACCAAAAACCGCTTGGTGAAGGTTTCGTACATTTAATAGGAGACCTCTAATCTGTTTTGAGAAGTGCAAATGACTAACATCGAAAGCAGTAGTTCTGTTTGTAATAATGATCATCATTATACAGACAGAACCAGTTACATACCAAAGTCACCTAATGTCTGATTTATCAAACAGGGGACACCCAACCTGCCTGTCAAATATGCAAACCTCACAATGGTTTTATTTTTAGATCAAGCATTGTAATGGCTGTAATTAAGGACAGGGTATAGACATTATTTAATAAATCATGCAATGTATCAGTGCATCAGAAAAATATAGTGTATAAACCAGCAGCCAAAGCAATTGTACTATGTTCTCTTTGTGTTATGTTGGAATCTTAAAATATGAGATATTCCAGGCTAGTAACTGCATAACTGATCTTTTTAGCATGATTCAGGAATTAATCAATTGAATACATCATCTGAATAAAAATATCCCATGTTTACTTTTATGGTTATTACGGATTAATATATAAAATATATAGATATTTTCTTCAATTTTAACAATTCTGATATTATTGTTTTTATGTCAAAATATTTTTATAAGCAGTTTTTATGTTTCTAAATGAGAGTCAAAGTTTACATGTGCTAACATTACATGCATACAAAATAGGATGTATAGGAAAAAACTTTAGAACAATATAATACAATACATAAAGTGCAAATGTGCTAGTAAAAACCAGTAATGAGTGTCTATATGTATTTTTATATATGTACTTAGATAACTGAATTTCAACAATATAGTACATATACTACCTTTTATGCAAATGCTATAAAGTGACTTATAAACAACAAATTGTTGGCCAAATTAGCAAGAACTAAGAAAATGCACTCCTGAGACCTGTGTCACTATTTGCTCGTTGGCAAAACTGCTGAAATAACTTACTTAGTCTTCTTAAACACAAAGATAATGTCATAAAAATATTTTTAACTGGGTGTCTGGGTTTTCAAATATTCCAAAGTATATTTTGCGTTTTTTTTCTAAAAGATAATCTAATAATCTGCCACAGTTTAGCAAGCACACGGTCCAGACCTGAACCCTATAGATAATATTCGGTCTGACATTAAACACATACTAACTGGAAAACTACCACTGAGTGGAACAGCACTGGTTTTTAGTGTAGCAATTTTGGGTTTGGCCTATACCTAGAAGTGTATTTCATGTTATCAAATAAATTTACTGTCTTATATGATTGATAATTTGCTTATGTTAAAGCTTTTGATACAATATCTGGCAGCAAAAAATAATTAGTAAGTAAAATATTTTTTCTTAAAAATCTCTGCCAAAAGCAGACCTGTCTTTTAACGCAAATTGAATTGAAATTGTTACTAACAAATCTGGGCATAACGTGTGTAGTGGGGCTTTTTAGAGTAACCACAACTTGACAGCCCCTTTCCTCATAGAATATTAGTCGTTCTGTGGCATGCACACATTAATCAAAAACATTAAATGGTCTCAGGTTTAAGTGACAGCTAAAAGCGATCACGCAAATGAGGTCAAGACTTACTCATCAGTGCTGTTTGTTTTGCACAGGCATCACACATCACACACATTTCTTGTGTCATTCTGACGATAAATACTCCTACACAGAAATCTTGCTACACCCTCTTCAGATTTCTCAGTAGCCCTGAAGGTATTTTCTGTCAAACCTTGTCAGTTACTGGTGCATAGTACTATATTTGAACTAGTATCTATAAATATCCTTTACTCCTTGTTTTGTTTTGTGCTGATGTAATGACTCATGTGAAATATGACGTTCTTTCTGTCGTCATTTACCAAAAAAAGGGACTCAAGCGTTACAGTGCTACTTTAATGTGCTTTACTGTGCTCATTGAGTGGGACCATGGGCTCATTTTGATGTCTTTTGATTGACAGACTGGGTGGAGTTCAGCCCCTATGAGATAGGCATGGCCAAATATGGCACCTTCATGACACCTGACCTTTTTGGCAGCAAGTTTTTCATGGGAACTGCAGTTAAGAAGTATGAGGAGAACCCTTTGCACTTCTTAATGGGTAAGGTGTACTGTCACTTTTCTCTGCTGTTAACCAACAACTCTATGTGATATATAGTGCAATGTACAGTTTGTACATTTCTGAAAAACAGAAACACAGGTGACACTCCTGAAAACAGGAGGGTGAAAACCTAAGACACAATGACAGTACTAAAGATTTTTTAGTGGTATAACCATACACCACCACTGGGGACCTGGAACTAAAATGCCATTTCAGTTCTAGGACACAGACACAATTTAGACTGGAAGACATCTGTTAGAGTCAAAATATATCAATATAAGGCCCTCAAGTGTACTTCTTCACCTCCACGAAGATTAAAAAGTGGCCACAGTGAATTAAAGAATTACAAATCAATCTCTCAATTAAACTACACTTCAGTTCATGTTGGTCTGTATTCTGTGTTGGGAAAATCTAGAAACTGGGAAATTCACTTAGTCTTTTTTACAGTCATCAAAAGATTGATCAAAACTGACAAATGTCTGGTTCTTCAAAGCATTTTTCTTTCTAAAAGATAATCTAGTAATCTGCCACAGTCTACATGGCACATGGTCAGATTTGTCCAGATTCCAGCTTTGAACTCTTTAGAGAATATGTGGTCTCACAGTAAACGCAAATTAACTGGAAAGAATTTGCCCATCAGCTATTTGAAGCCACTACCATTCAGTGGAACAACACTTGTTTCTGGTGTGGTGGTTTTGGGTTTTCATTGGTTTTTGCCCAAGAGGGAATTTCTTGTTCTCAAATAATATTACTCTCACTTAGTTGTCTGATAATTTGCTTATGTCAAGAAGAAGGCATTTGTAACAATATCTGACGATGGATTTAAACAAATTTACTTACAATGCATGAAACAACTTTTGCATGAACGAGAACGGAGATTGCGACCCGGACCTTCTTATCTATCATTATTGTATGACCTCACAAATGCTCTTCTGGATGAATAGGCACAAATTCTCATAGACTTGTAGAAAGTCTTCTCAGAATAGTGGGATCTTTATAGCTGCAAGGGGGGAGGGGGAGGGGGGCTGTAGAGTTGGGTAGAGTAGACAAAAGCTGAACTATAAAAGTGCTGTTACTGGTAATGACAATAATCACCCATTTATATTTTTACTCAAGTAAATGTTCTAATAGACTTCAGCAGATTATACATGCACGGAAACTTTTTAGGTACACCCTGCTAATATCAGATCCCCCTCTTACCTTCAGAAAATTATTCATGTCATAAATTCAGCTGTGGTATTTAAAAAATCTACTGTAGTCTTCTATGTTGCTTTATAGCGTTAGCAGCTCAAATTCTTAGAAAGAACATAATTCAGATTCAGAAAACTTGGGTCAATTGTGAACACAGAGCAATAAACATGAATCCACAATATAAATAAATTATAAAATATAAACTAACCAATAATACAGTAAATAGTTTGAATATGTATACACAACCTGATGGTTTGCAATACAAGTCAGTAATACAATAATATATAAATGACCAAGCATTAAAGGTATATACAAATTGTACAGATATATACAACTTGTGCAAACTGTGCAACTTGTAGCGAACTGCAAATGCGGTGTGTGTGCATGTATGTATGTGTGTGTATGTGTATGTGTGTGCATGTGCATGTGCATGTGCATAGGATAAAAACTGATAAATTCGCATCAGTCCATCTAATGCTATGAGGTAGTATTTGGGGGCTATGAGTTGAGAAGTTGGATGACTCGGTACAAAGGTCATCCTTCGCCTTTGTGTTTTACATGCCAGACATTGAAGCCGGCGGCCTGAGGGCAGCCCCTCAAACGCTAAGTGAAGAGCATAAGGAATACCCAACTGCCATTCACCTCGAAATCCTCCAAACCTACATCCACTGTCCAAGCCAAACCCCACCAGCATCCATTACAAAAGCTTAGTTTTTATTTCAAAAGTGGAATATATGATTTAGACTTTTAAATGATTCATTATTTAGAATTTATTTCTAAATTATATTTAGGAATAATACAATATATGTATCCAGTAATAATAATATTCACTCCAAAATGTCAGAGAATAGATATTATCAGCATGATTAGGTGTTGTACCTAATTAAGTTAATCATTTTTCTCTAGCCTATTGGGGGGACTTGCGTTGGCAAAAAGCAAGTCTCTCTAACTAGGGCACCGACGCACCAGCACACTCAAAGCTAGACTGTCTCTGTCCTATTCTACTGATTATGAGCTTGTTTCACCGTTATACGATGCTCACCACATTGATGATGACCTAGTATATGTATGAATAGTTCTGTTCAGCAGCCCAGAATAAAACCAAAAAACCACTACTGTCGAGATTTTAGTGAGGCACAGCAAGGTTTTATAGGGAGCAGAGCACATGGAGTTGTCTGAATCACAATATATAATATATTAAGTCATCACACCTGAGGAACTTAGAAGAATGTAAAGAAGTAAAAGTATTTTATACAAATATACTGGGTTAAGGTAAGCATAACCCAGTGTGTAAAAGTGAAATAAAAAGAAAACACAACCCATATAACTTATTATGAATTTTGAATGGGTTGTCAGAAAAGCTCCTGTAGGGATAATGTGTAGGCGTATAAATATTTTTGAACTTAAAACTGAATTTTAAATGAATAAAAACCTGTTGGATGGTTGTTTTAGATTTAGAGCCAAATTAGCCACCACAAAGCACAAGTCACATTTTACCTGTCAAATAGACACTATCTATTTCAAGTATGTGTGTGTGTTTAAATGTTTGTGTGTAAGTGTTTGTGTGTGTGTGTGTGTGTGTGTGTGTGTGTGTGTGTGTGTGTGTGTGTGTGTGTGTGTGTGTGTGTGT
>JAUZST010063689.1:0-22808 GCA_034779995.1 Parotocinclus haroldoi | reverse complement strand
ACACACACACACACACACACACACACACACACACACACACATATATATATATATATATATATATATATATATATAAAACAAGATAGTATACAAGGTAAAACACATATTAATATAAATACAGTAAGTGCATGCAAATTATATGAAATGTGAAGTAAAACCACAACAGCTATAGTTATACAATTTAATACACAGTTAATGATGGACATTTTTCTGCTTACCTTGTGCAGCACTCTGTGAATAAAAACGAGAGAATACATTCAGAGCACAATTAACATTTGTTAACATTATTGTGTTATCCAGTTTAACCCGAACACACCTGCATAACAATTCCCAGTAAAAATACCAATATCTTCACTCCTATCTTCTTAAAATCAGAGCCCATCTTCTTTAAATCAGTGGGTTTTGTTTGTATACAGCTGGTGTGAGTGTGATGTATGAGTAGAAGATTATCTTGTCTCTTTTGCCTCAGTATGTTTTTGGCTCTATAATGCCCATACCTGAAATACCTAAGGTTGGCCCTGCCCTCTGATACACCAACCAGTAATATGAGGCAGAGGAGGTTTGGCTAAGTACTGTCTATATAGGTGAACGCAGAGGGAAAACGGCAGAATATTTTATATTAAATACGTTGCTAATACTTGCTAGCCTATTACTTTTACTAAGTAATGCTAAGACTATACATTGCCCTTATCTTAACAAAGCAACAGAAAGATTTTGCTCCCTTGCTCTCTTTCTCTATATATATATTTCCTAACTATCCTGTACTTTTGTACATGCTATAATTATTGTAAGATATTAAATGTTTATTAAACCTTTATTGTACGATTTACACATATAGCCAATGTACTTACAAGAACTACTGTTGCTTACCAACTTTGTTGGAAAAATAAATTTGCAAACAAGTTTTTCGAAACGATCTACAACACAATGTATAGATACTCAGCATGCGAAGTAATAATACTGTAAAAAACAAGTTTATCAAAGTTCAACAAATTTATCCAGTGGTATCTGACGCCTTCTTTTGACGGACTGCACTTAAACAAAATTAAGAAAGTGGTGGGTGTGGTCACCTCCCGCTGGTTTTGCTCTTGTCAACACAACTTTTCGGATTTCATGACCTTTGATAAAAGCATAAATTCTCCCGGAGATCCCAAAAAATCCTCCCATATCTCGCTGATCCACTTAGGTGGCGACTTGTGGCTTCTTTTTCTTATTCGCTTCTCACGTTCTTTGTTCCAGTTAAATTACACGTATATAATAGGATTTGTTTCGGTACTTTAGGATTCAGTCCGAATAAGCGGTCCAGTGGTCCAATTAACTAGAATCGACTGTATACTGTATCATAATATTTTTATTCACATACAATGTGAAGAACCTTCTCTGATCTGTTCCATATTCAAACCACAGCCTTGTGAGGCTAAATATATTTCAGATTTCAAAATGAAGAGGATCCCACAAGAACTGCTGGACAATCAGATCCTGTCCATGTCCCATCACTGTCAGTGTCAGTGTGTTTTAACACTCTTGGGTGACCTACACCCTACTAAACAGTCAAAATGTGTGCGTGTGTGTGTGTGTGTGTGTATGTTTATCCCCATGAATATATCATTTGCTACTCAATCAACTCTTTTGCATCTCATTTGTGTAATCAAACAACTTTCTCTGACTTTTCATCTTTTTAATCACTTCATATTCATTTTAAAATATCCCGTCATTTTTGTGAGCAATGTATTATTATATATACATATACTGCTACTGTTATTCGGAGGACATTTACCTTCCAACAAAGAAATAGCCACAAATAGCTAAATTATGCTACTAATGATAAATAAACGAACACACGTTACCGCTGATGACGCAATGACGCACGGCAGCGGAGTACGTCAAAGGGATGCAAGATGGCAGCGGGAATGGAGCACGGGCTGAAGAAAATAGTTTGGCAAAGTGAGTTAGTCTTGTGCTTCATTGTTTATCTTACATGTTTTGTCTAGTTTGTTGAGTTTAGTAACATTCTAAAAAGCTGTCGTTGTGTTTTATGAATATGAAGCCAGTAAATGTTTGGTAAAGTCTCGAGGGGAAATTTGCCTAGTGGAAGTGGTGCAACAGTTGTGTTGCTTTTTGTTGTGTTGCTGGCAAACACGGTGCTTTCCTTGATGGCAGCGTTCATGGGTTTGACTTATTACTTCTAGAAGGTGTGTTATTAGAGTTGAAATATAATGAAACTGTCAGTCTGCATTTTAACTTAGCGCCGCTGCAACCCGCACTTAACTGTCGTACAGTCAGGCCACAGAGACGGTGTCTAGGTTCGTACTTATAAACGCATAAAATCGAAAAAGAAAAATAAACTGAGAATAAACGGAGAGTTAAATCTGGATATAATACACAGTAGCATATATCGCCCATAATCAACAACATATTAATATTTACCTGTATGTGTTTACTAATCAATGACTTGGCAACTGAGCTTTATTAATTCATAGTACCGACAGGTCCTGCTATAGTTCTGCAATAGTTGTGTAGTTGTTCGGTTAATATATTATGTGGAAAGTGTTCTATTAATTGACAGAAAGATCCAAAAATAGCAATTTTTTTGTGATGCACATAGACTCACTGGTCACTTTATTAGGTACACCTAGCTAGCCTTTAAGACTCTCTTACTCCCTCCCACTCCCCAGCCCTGTTACACTGAAGGTCCAGTTTGCCGGCATATTCATTTCTTTAACCTTCTCGTCCTCTGCTATTTAAAGCCCTTGTTGGTCCAGGTTTTTACCCCCCAGTCAAAGATTCCAATCGAAAACTAAACGGGCTATATATATGCCGCTGTAATTCCACTGATCTGTGCTTTATTGACTTTGTAACTATGATTACATTTGTATAATTATGCTGTTTGTAAATTTGTTCTGTGCAAGAGTGTAAACATGCAGATTAATCAGGAGTACCCAAACCTTTGACCTTTCAGGGTTTCAGTTTTTGATCTTCATGTTTATTTTTACTGTGATGTGTGTGTATATATACTTGTTTTTTGACTTGTCTTTTTTTTGAATAACCACACAGAAATCAATGACACTATTATAGCAGACTGCAAAAAATCAGACGTATGGAAGGTAAGTGTGCTGTTGGTTTGGCTAACATGCATGATCTGTTAAGCATTTGGAACTGAGTGACTGCTTTAAGTCCATGAAAAGATCACAATTGGCGTATTTGGAACTAGGCGTGTTTGAGCAGGCCGTCCTACACATAGGAATAGATGGATGTATGCTTTTTAATACACTGACGTCACTTAGGTACAGAGCAAAAGAAAGCTTCCGGGCAATATTATGACATATACTGCTCACAAAAATGAGGGGATATTTCATTAGAGCAGTGTAACTAAACGTTGGTTAAGTTTTAAGTACATGATTACGTTTACTAAATACACAGAATTAATATAAAATATCTGTTAAATATCCCCTCTTTTTTTTTGTGAGCAGCATATACGTTCCTTTGTGTATTACTGATCTGTTTGTGTTTATGTAGATAATGATGCTGGACGGCTTCACCACTAAACTCTTGTCATCATGCTGCAAAATGTCCGACTTGATGTCTGAAGGGATCACGAGTGAGTACCAGCCCTCAGGCATGCACACAGCATTTGGGGGGGGGAAGCTGCAATCAATTTTCTTTACAACATTTCTAAAGCAAGTGTCTGATATTTCTGCCCAAAACACAACCAAGCCTAGATGATGTAATATTAAAAATATGACCTCTATGGCTTACTAAAACCCTGAAGTCTGTGGCCCAGAAATATGAAATAATCACTAACGTATTAAAGAAATTTTATATTACAAACAAATATGTTATATATTATTTTAAAATCAACACTGGGTATATTATCAATGGACATCAAGCTACCAGCTGTTGAATGCTACAGTGCGCACATAAATTAGGGGATATTGCGTTAATTCATTTTGAAGTACCCCCTAATTTCTGTGAGAAGTATATGTTAGTTTAAAAGCCCGTGGGAGCTTTGGGACAGTTGTTTTATTGAAAAATGCCATTTCAGAAAGAAGGAAAAAAACATCCAAAAAGAGGTTCAAAGTCAAGTAAAAGTTCCAGAAAACATAGATGCCCATCAAATCTTGAACTTTCTTGACACCATAAGAATTAAGGCCCAGTTGTGACTTTGCCATAGATAAATGAGTACCACACTAAACTTTCTGCCATTAACCGAAACGTAATTCAAGTCACTAAAAAACAAACTCCTGGTCCAGGAACGTGTTCACAGTTCACTGTAAAGAATCAATCGTGAAAGTAAATATTCTGTGTGCCTTATTTTCAGTTGTGGAAGACCTGTTTAAAAGCAGAGAGCCAGTCTTGGAGATGAAAGCCATCTACTTCATGTCTCCTACTGCTAAGGTTTGCACCATCAAAATGTTTAGTTTTGTGTTCAGACAAGGGATGCACAAGAAATGGGGGCTGAACAATGTTAAACACACTGTGGTAAAAGGGGTTTGCATTTTCTTTTTTTTTTTAATTATTATTTTTTTTACGGCAGCTCGGTGGGTAAGCCAAGGAATTTATGTAGTGTTCATGTCATAGCTTACCTCAAACACGCTTAAAACACAACCACAGCTTTTCCTCACTTGATTTCTCAGCACTCATCAATCCTGCCACAAGATTCCTTACACCAAGCACTCGTGAGTTCCTTATATAGCACAGAAGAGTGCAGGAGAGCATCATAGCCCATATCCGTTTCCAGGAGAAAGTGCAGATTTTTCCAGTGTGTATTTGTCTGTAAGATAAATACGGATAAACATTTTTACGTTCCCATTGTAAAGCTTAAAAAGTCAGTTCTGTATGTAGGGCTGGGACGATATGGGCTAAAATAAATATTGCGGTATATTGATATATTATCGATAATTTTAATACAGACATATCCCTAAAATAATGTGTAAGGCCAATATAACTACTTTAAAGCATAAATAAATGAAGAAAATGTGAACTTTTCCTAAGAGTTGTTGAGTTTAGAAGTATAAAATAACATAACTTGCCTGTAAACACAAAGTATTAAAAATACATTTGCTTATCTCTCTGTAAAGGCCTTACAGGTAGTCTCTTCTAAACAGTTAAAAGGTTAGGTTATAATATTATAGGCTCTTATAAAAAGGTTCAAACTCATTTCTTTATGAAATAAGCTGCTGCTCTTCCTCCTGCACCAGCTTTGCCGTCCCCGCTTCAGCATTTAAAATTTTGTCCCCCGTTCACCGTCAATTCTTGTTATTGACTGGGCGGGGTGGAGTCACCGGTAGGGCGGCCGAGCGCAGCCTCTTAAAGGAACATGAACGTAGCCGACAAAAAAGACAATACGACTTTTTTTTTCATTTTTTAAGATACCAAAAATACCGACATGAGCAAAAGGACGTCGGTTATTGTCATAAATTTAGTAGTATAGTATATCGCCCAGGCCCAACTGTATGTGACAGTGCAGAAAGGGCACCAGAAGAGAAGGTAGCCAAACCTGCCTTTTTATGCAGTCGAGTAAAATCTGAATGTGCATTTGTCTGATCTCTATGGCTGAGGAATTAACCATTTTTCACATTTTTTTCTCCTTTTGTTTAAAGCCACAGTTGCCATTTCTTTTTCCAGAAATTTGGTGCATCTCTAGTTAAGACCGTATCAAGATTGGATAATGTGGAATTGCATAATTCAGAAGCGATTTCTTTTTGTTTCTAACAGTGTGTCGAAGCGTTTATCAACGACTTCAAGCCCAAGCCCAAATACAAAGCAGCGTACATCTACTTCACTGACTGTAAGTACTCAGGTTGGGATTGCGTATCAGTAGTACTAGTATAAAATAGGAATATGCATAGTCGAATACAGTATTATCATCTATAATACATTTTCTGTTATACTTTTTAAGCTTATTTAAGGTGATATACTGACATGATATACTAAGACTCTGTTTTGCCTTCTAGACTGTCCAGACGAACTTTTTAACAATATGAAAAAGTCCTGTGCAAAGTACATCAAAGTGTGCAAAGAGATCAACCTGTCCATTATTCCTCTTGAAGCTCAGGTATGTCCCGCTCACCACCGAACTGATGTGAAGCTCCTTAATATGTTAACAACACAATTTGCATTCACTGCAGGTACAGTACAACAGTTATTGCAATTTGATTGGTCTAATAAATGCCATATCGAATGCTGTACCAATTCAATAGCAGCCTTATTCTGGTACACAGTACTGAACACGTGCATCTGTTTTAAAGGGCAGCAAAATGTGCAGACGTGTTCTGCTTCTCTAATGCAAGTGCTTTTTTTGAACACCAGATGGTGCAATAATGCATAATGCTCCCATACGCATTCAAAAGTCCTAACTTTTTTTTTATCACAGGTGACTGAAAAATGTTGTTTTCAGAATTAAAAGGAATTGTTTTCACCTGCTTATGTAATATAGAATGAAACTAATGACAGCATTTTATTTAGTTTTAAATATCTTCCATTTCTGTCACTGGCATGAAGACCTTTTTTTAAACGTATTTAAGAAAAGGTGATTTGTTTTGCTCTGTTTACATGTCAGAATAAAAAAAAAAAACTCCTTGTAAATCGGTAAACAGTGTACCGAAACGGTTTTGTACATTCTAAAAGTCAGTTCATTCATAAGACAGTTCATTCTTGTTGAGTTTGCAAGCACTTATGGATTTCCTTTAGGAAGTGCAGATCAGAACAGGTTGTAGCCATTATTTGCAGTGCCATTTTTCGCAGTATTTTGTTTGCAGTGTCAACCCACGTTTAAAATGGCTTTCGTGAAAACATGCCATATAGCTAGGAGTTAAACTTTGGACTGGAGCATTTTTCCTAGTTCCCAAGTACTAATGATTATATCAGTACCATTAGAAAGCGTTGTTGATTGTTTATCCAGGCTTTGTTTAGCTTGACCTTCTTTTAAAGAGAACCTCCTACAGCCTTGTTTATATATGACAGACACTGACGGTCAGGTGTAGAAAATATGAGGCAGGATACTGATCAGTGCAACAAATGGTCTCAGGAGTGTGTTTTCTGCATTCTTTCGAAATTCGGACCAATGACTTGTTGTTAGGACAGCATTTTGGCCATGTCACTTAACCCTGCTGGCACTGCGTTTTATTAAAGGGACAACAATGCCCCCAATGTGAGGAATGCAAAAACAAACGCCACTGTTAAACATTAGCTAAATGCCCAAAATGCCTGCCTATAAAACTAAAAATTCAGATGTCAACAATTTTAACTGACAACAAAGACAAAGCAAATAAAGGACTAAATTTCTTGACCATTACCAAACTTAAGAGCCCACATTTAAGGACAAGAAAACAGAACCCTCCAAGTAGGACAGTACCTTTCCTGGAATGAAATGGCTGAAGTGGCGTTAAACACCACTAACCAACCAACCAACCAACCTAACCCTGCTGTATAAGAACCCAGTGAAAATGCTTTGGGACCCCTTCTGTCTTTGTTTGGGAAAGATTTAGGAGGGAAATCTGTAATGTTGCTCCGTTTGCTTGATTGGATGCGTATCTGTGTGTTCTTTAGGTGTTTACCTGTGATAAACCAGAAGCCTTCAAGAGTGTCTATGGAACCGTAAGTAAGGACCGAGAGCAAACAATAAACAGCCTGGCTGATCAGATAGTCACCCTGTGTGCCACCCTGGACGAATACCCCGGCGTCAGATACAAGAAGTGAGTGGTGAAAGTACAGTTTCGGTGCAAAACTCAATTTGCGCTCAAATGACAAGGCTGTCGAATGTACCAACCTATATGTTGTATATAGGTTATATCTATATACTGTATTGCCAGTGGTGGTCCAATGCTGTTAAAGTCTTGCATGTTATGTGTGCAGGGATTCACCGGTGGATTCTGTCAAAAAGCTGGCCGAGCTTGTAGACCAGAAACTGGAAAGGCACTATGAGCTGGATGACAATAACAAGAAAAAGGTTGGGTTTCTAAAGGTTTTGCAAATCCAGTCGCCATCACTGAGTGGGCCCTGTGACTCGGAGGGTCTCCGCCGTGGCAGAAGTTGAAACACACTCTGTGTCTTAGTTGCCAGATACTTTGTGCAAGATCTTCCAGGGTACTTTCTGGTAACTGGAAACTTCTGGGTTTCTCCTGAGAGACCCTCTCAGGTGGTCGACATTCCTGATATATCCCCATGTCTGAAACCAGAGTGGTGGTGTTCTAAATATCTAAGAGCCTACTGGGGGATGGAGACTGGCTCTGTGGTTCATGACACGGATCATGTGTGCCTCAAACACGCTTTTTCAACAGTGTGTTGAATGTTTGTTGGCGGTTTTGCTGGGATATCATAAAAACACGGATGCTCTAGCACGTTAATGGGATTTTTTTATTTTGTATTTAAATCTATATTGAGTGAACATTACTTGAGAATTGCATATGTCGTCCTGAAACTTCTGTGACTTTTGACTGGCAGGAAAAGACACCTGCTCAGCTGATCATCATTGACCGGGGCTTTGACCCAGTAAGCCCCATACTGCATGAGCTTACTTACCAGGCTATGGCCTATGACCTCTTACCCATCAAGGATGACAAGTACAGGTAAAGCCTTGAATCTTAAATCTTTATTCATTCATCCATCCATCCATCCATCCATCCTCATATACATATATATAAAACAGGTGAGTTTTCTTTTTTTTTTTTTTTTTTTGGTTTTTATCCCATTTCCTGTGTATCAGGTATAAGGGGAAGGACGGGTCGGAGAAGGAAGCCTTGCTGAACGAAGGCGACTTGCTCTGGGTCAAACTGCGGCACATGCACATTGCCGAGGTCACCGCGTGAGTAACCCAGCAACCTGGGCATACTACTAATAATAACTAAGCCATTAGACAAAGGGAAACATTTAATTGTAATTATTTTAGAATTTACCATGTTACCATGGATCCGGCTCTTTTAAACTGGTTGCAATAGCTAAATGCGTCTCTGCTAAATGACTAGAGATACGTTCACACAGCAGGTAATATTGGGGCACACAGTTTTCTGTGACCTCCCTTTATTTTTCAGCAATAAGCACTGCCCCTTTTGCAGTCTGAAGAAGTTTGATCGGGACTGGTCTGTTTGGGAGGGAAGGGTAATCAGATTTCGGAAACTTCTACTTGCTGTATGAACATTTGCTTAATGCAGATCTAGGATGGGGATAAATACCATCACCAATGCCTCTGTGTAAAGATACAGTTAGGTGTCTGTAGTAATATAAAGTCTAATAAGCAACATAATGTATTGTTTATTAAGGCGATTGTTTCAAAACCTAGGCAAATTCCCAAACTCGTGAAGGACATCACTTCCAACAGGAAGCAGTCGGATGCAAAGGTGCAGTTCCCAGCCTCTCAGCATCACACTTCAGCTTTAGAGCGTCTGTCCTGATCATCATATTTATTAATACTCCCTTTTTTTTTCCCCTAATGACAGATGTCGATAGGAAATTTATCCCTTCTTATGAAGCAGATGCCTTCATTCCGTAAACAAGTAGCTCAGGTAATCCCTCAATCCTAGCAGTGTGTGTATCTGTTTAACTCCCCAGTTTCAGTACTTTGTCCTACCTGTTATTCTGGTCCTAGAAAACGGTCCATCTCTCATTAGCAGAGGACTGCATGAAGAGATTTAAGGACGAAGTGGAGAAGCTATGCAAAGCAGAGCAGGTACTGAAGACATCCACTGTGCAGCAGAACAGGATACATCTGTCCTACAGATACAAACTTTACCTGTTTCAGAGGAAACATAGAAATAATCCTTAGTGGATCAGCCAAGGCAGATTTGCTATAAAACATTTTTGGCATGTTTACCTTTGTGAGAGTATGACAATACTTTCAATAGTAAATGTGGGTTTTTTTGAATACTTGTTTCCAGTACTGATATTAGGCCTAATAATAATATTTATTCATTGTTTTCTAAAAATATACTGCTCACAAAATTAGGGGAGGTTTCGAAATGAAATTTTAGTGAGCAAATTTAGGGTTTTTTAACGGACTTAAAAAAATGTTTTATGCATTTTTGCAATTATTCCTTCATTTTTGTCTCTGTACTCCTAGGACCTTGCTGTTGGTTCCGATGTTGAGGGTCAAAAAGTGAAGGACCCCATGAGAACGTTGCTGCCCATCCTACTGCACTCCTACAGCACCCACGATAAGATCCGGACTGTGCTGCTCTACATTTTTACCCTTAACGGTATCAATTAACAGCAAAAAACCTTATGTAGCTTGCATATAATGAATACTGTAATGAAATGGAACATTTAATTTTTTGTAAATATTTGTGTACGTGTTCATACATACTCACGCAGCTTACAAAACATTTAATTATTAATATTTTTGTTATATGGAAACAGGAACACGGTCATCTTGTTTGTTTACTGTGATTTGAAATTTACGCTTGTGCTTAGTTATTAATATTTCTAGTCATTTTATAGTCGAATGATTTTAATTGCTGGGGAATAGGTGTTTTTTTTTTTTTTTTTTTTTTTTGCTTGCACTTCAGTAATAAAAAATGTATGCATGTTGAATGTGTAATCGAAAATCGCGAAAAAAAACACATCGTTACCTTAGTATTGTGGATCAAATCGACTCGTAAATAGAGCGCATCATTATGCTTCCTGCCACACCCCCAGCCAACCTTCTACTGCCAGCAAGACCATTCTTATTCATAAATCTAAAAAGTTGCTTTTTGAGAGTCTGGTTTTTGTTCTGCAGGTTTTGTACCCAGGACACTAATTACATCAGTGGATTCTATGCAACCAGGCTCCAGAAAAAGAACATCAGTTTATTTAAACGCATCAAAAGCGTGAGAGTGAGATTCAGGCAGTGTGGCTTCAAACAAACGTGCTGTGGTGTTGGCCTTACTGTTACTGAGTTACTGTGGAAATGGACTTCACACCTGATGCATGGTTTTTCTGAGAGTAGGG
Source organism: Parotocinclus haroldoi (assembly GCA_034779995.1). Classification (NCBI taxonomy): domain Eukaryota; kingdom Metazoa; phylum Chordata; class Actinopteri; order Siluriformes; family Loricariidae; genus Parotocinclus; species Parotocinclus haroldoi. Next base: position 11,885 of record JAUZST010063689.1, on the reverse strand, counting down.
ACGACCGAGGAGAACCTGACCAAGTTAATTCAGCATGTGAAGATCGAGCCCGAACCCGAGTACATCACCAACTGGAAACAGCTGGGTGTGCCCATCATCTCCTCGGTGAGGACATTTTCTGTCTTTTCCACTATTTCAGTTCGATTTTATTTATCATTTCTGTACTCTCTTTTTGTCTTCATATTAGTCTTGCATTCCTCTCTTTCAAGCTTCCTCCTTTCTTTTTTGTATTTGTTGTTTTCCACCTTTCTGTACACATTTAAATTTTCCAATTTTCTTTAATCCTATCATGCTTCTATCCACTATACTATCTCCACCCCCTCTTTGTTTACATAATTTACAATGTTGCGTGATTTAGGCTTCCCTTTTTTCTTTGTTTCTGGCTTGCTTGGTTTCTTGTACATTTCTCTCTTTCTTCTTGCCTTCTTTAATGTTTTCCCATTTATTTATTTTTCCCGTCCTTTTTTGCCACCCTCTCCTCCTTTATTTATATGTTCCATCTTCTAGTCTGAACAGACTTCTAAATCCAAATAAAAAAAACAATGATGCAACCCAGTTTTGTTCCTGCCTACCTGTGCCTTTAGTCAATATACTGCGGGGACACGTGTTAAAAAGTAAAAAAAAATGCTTGTTTGGATCTTTGTAGAAATTAATTCTACAGAAGGATAATTACTCTAAACCTCAAAGCTACTTGAAGACCAAAGAATCATTTTGAGAGCTGACTGCCATCAACGTTCTTTAATAGTGACTTGATTGAGTCTCTTATGTGCTATTGGCACTTTGACCCCTCTGTTTGCATTTGCTATGCTTACCAGGCTGGCAGTACACATGCTAACATCGTTAGTGTTTACAGAGCGCTGTATCGTGCCTTTCAGTCAGGTGACATAAATGATTTGAGTGTGCCCCATCATCAGTCATGTTAACATAAACTTTTTGCTCCGCTTCCTACTTCCTAATGTTTCTGTTCATCCTCTTACACTTGCATACGTCACGCTTCCCTACCCATCCAGACCAGTGTGTGTAATAAATGAGATGTGTGTTTGCCTGGAGGAAACAGGAAAAGAGCCTGGAGAGCAATAAATCCAATTTGTGTGTTTTGTTTGTTTGCCCAGCCAAGTTTATTCTCATTCCGAAAAACCGCTCGAAGAGATCGCTCCGGGGAGGATATGTACAACCTCTCACGATGGACGCCCGTCATCAAAGACGTAATGGAGGTGAGCTGTGTACACTCACTCACTAAGGCTGGCAGTTCACTTTAGCTCTCTTTAATCCAGATCCCATACTAGTTTAATTCTGGGTGCACTTAGGCCTCAAATTCTGTCTATTTGGAAAAAGGCTCTTGACAGTCCCACAACTCACCCCAGATTATTTAGGGTTAAAATGGATGTCATGATAAGGGAAGGGAATGCTCATTTGACTGCATTTGTATTATAATACCATTCTAAACCGTTTCATGTCTGCTGTTAAAAACTCCAATGGAGTGTAGGATTGACCGTAGTTAAACTTACTGGTTCACTGGGCTTCTGCTGGGAACCAGGCTATTTCAGTAAGGTTGAGATAAGGGTGTGGTTTCTGCATCTGTATTAAGATTTGCTTCACTCACTCATTGCTCTGTTTATGGTAGGATGTCGTGGAGAATAAGTTGGACACTAAAGATTGGCCACATCTATCTGAGTGTCCCTCTGCATGGAACGGATCCCGAGCTGTGAGGTAAGCCAGCGAGGAGTCCCCTTTAATCCATGCTTATTTGATTCCAAACTTCACACCGACAATGTGTGGATTTCATGGATCAGAACACATTACTGTTAAAATTCATAAGATTCATCATAAACAGTAAGTGTATTTTTTACAGTTAGTTTAAGGTGACATTTTAAGTCCTGAGTTCAATCCCAGATGGAGCAACGTGGATCCTTTCTGTGCCATCATCTAGGTTCCAGCTTCTCCGCAAACCTGTCCAGGATTAAGCAGTTGGGGAAATGAATGAAAACAGATTTGTAAATGATTTGGGCCACTCTCTATTGGGCGTGGCCTTCCTGCATGGCAGCAGATTCTGTACCATATAGAGTCTGTTATCACTGCGATTTGAAAACATGTCTGGCACAAAATATACAAGATATGCTTATTCTGTTTCTAATGTAGTTGCCTAATATCAGTAGCTTGCACTAAAACGGTCTAGTTCTGGCAAAAAGAAGTTTTAGGATGATTCAAAAGTAAAATATTCATCCCATTAAAGTTTGCATTGTCTGTTGGCAGTAGTGCATTAAAAAGAAAAGTATTCAAAAAAGTAGTTTCAAAAAGAGAAAGTAAAAATTTAATTAACGAATCTAATTGGTGCAAATAAATAGAGGCTGGAGAGCATATGCTTCTGTGTTCTGACTAGACTGTAGTTAAGTCACGTGTGCCCCTCTCTCTTTTCCCCCATGCTCACAGAGTTGTGAGGTAAGACTGGCAGTGGTGCAGCATGTGGATTATATTATTATTATTTGTCTACATAAGGGTGTGTTTGTGTAACAGGATATCTGCGTGTTCTTTTCTGTAGATAAGCACAGAAGGTGAGGTTGTGAATAGATAGTGTGTGATATCAAGAAGCCTGGCATTGTAGTGTAGTGATATAATAACCTGTAATTTAATAAAGCTTTCATGTCATCTTTACTGAAGTCTGTCCTATTTATTGCCCTTCTTCTGTCTGTCTCTGTTTTCTCTGTCTTCTCTCTCTCTCGCGCTCTCTCTCTCTCGCGCTCTCTCTCTCTCTCTCGCTCTCTCTCTCTCGCTGTCTCTGTCTTTCGTTTCTCTCTGTCTCTCCATCTTCTCTCTGTTTCTGTGTGTTCTTTCTCCCTTCTCTCTGTCTTTTTCTATGTCTTTCTCTCCTCTTTGTCGCTTCTTTTCTCTCTGTGTCTCTTTTTACTGTTTGTGTCTTTCCTTTTGTCGCTCTCTCTGGTTCTCTTTTCTCTCTCTCTCTTTCTTTCTATTCTTTCTTTCTTTCTCTCTGTCTCTCTCTGTTCTCACTCACTCACAGTGCAAGACAGAAACACAAACCGAGCTCTCCAGACGATCACAGAAGTGGTTCCCGTATCATCATCTTCATTTTGGGTGGACTTAGCTACTCAGAGATGCGCTGCGCTTACGAAGTCACACAAGCCTACAAATCCTGTGAGGTCATCATTGGTAAGTACCTTATCATATGATTTATGATTATTCTAATAATAATCTTTCTTATAGTCCTTAACATTTTCTTAATACGGGTTAAATCTGTGTTATGCAATGCCTTACCTCTGTGTGGCCGTTTTGGCCTTTCCTCTGTCGACCCTAAATTGGACTGAGGAATAGATTATTATAATCATTTATCACTTTGCTGCTGCTCAACTTGAACACGTCTGCACTGACCTCAGGAGGGTGGCTCAAACAAGCTGGTATTTAATTAGCTGCTATTGTAATGTATGTATAGTGTTCAGTTTTGACCTACCCTGACAGTTCCATTTCCACATTCCTCTCTGACCTTCTCTTTTGTTTACTTAATCACATACTCTGCTATTGGATCTCCTCTATGTAGCAGCCAGGGTGTAACCACAAGGTTTTGTGCCAAGATTAAGCCTTTGTTCTTTAAGCCGTCCTATTAGCTGGTCCTGTAATTGTTCTTGGATTAACACGTGCCAGTACATCCTTGTATTTCTTCATAGGTTCTACTCACATACTGACTCCTACCAGCCTTCTGGACGACATTCGCGACCTCAGCAAGAAGCCCATGGAGTCGTTCACGATAGAGGATGAGACTTCCAAATGTTGAGCATAGCAATGCAGAGCAACACCTGCTTCAGTCCCTCTTTCTTCCTTCCCTCTAAAGCACACAACACTGAGCCTTCTCCAGAGAAACAAAGGGAATCCACATGTCTTGCATCATGATGCGTCGGTGTAGGGAAGAGTAAGGTCCGGTCAGATTCTTGTCCTTTGCTTTTCAAATTAAGGTCCACTTGGGTCAGGTAAATGGAATTCAAAAGGCTCAAGTGTGAGCCATAAATGGACTTGCTTACGAATACTAGATAAGTGGAGATCTTTCTAAATCTTTAACCAACTCTGACCATCACTAATAACCATTCACACAACATCTGGATTTGTTAATAGTCACTAATCAGATTTAGTTGTCATTTTTCCAGTTGTGTGGAGAGAACAATTAACATGACCAGGATGTCTGTTTAAATTTAGCACTGACCGACTTTTAACACATTTTCCAAATAATTTCCTTATTCACTTATGTATTTATGTTATACTAGTCGCATTATTTCATCAAATTTTTTGCGTGTGCAGTCTTGTTGCCATTTAATAAAGGGCACTTAAAAACAAACCCAATTACACAATCTAGCAGACACCATTATTCAGTGCGGCTTGCAACCGAGAGGGTCCAAGCAACTGTGGTTTACGGACCTAAAAGTGCCATTTGGTGGTGGGATTTGAACCCTCAACAGGCTGGTCAATAGTTCAGTGTATTGATCGCTGGTGTTTGACTTCTGTTTGTTGACTTGACTGTAAATACTTTTACATGGATTGTGGAAGAGTAGGGACTGTGTGTGTAGATTAAGGGCTTGGTTTATATAAAACACTCTCCATGTACCTTCATGTCAACTCAACAGCCAGTTGGTATGTATTTGTGATCCCCTGACCAAGGAGGAAGGCAAAAGGCTATGGCATATGACTGGCCTCGACGTAACCTTGTGTGTCTGTTACTAAAATAAATACCATGGGAAGTCATGTGTAGCACCCATTCAAAGAAGGCACCGTTGTTGTGCACAGTCAGCACTGGAAAAGCAGCCAGATCCAGGAACACCATCACAGTGGCTTTGGTTTGGGCCCTGGTGGTGCCTGCTACTGCACAATTGGTCCACTGACACAGGGGAGGCATTACAAAGGGAACAACAGTTCACTATTCAAATCACAGTGAAACCTTGACAGGTTGGGTTTGGTGTTAAGCTAGCAGAGTAAATGCATCAACCAAGTCATCTCACTGTTGCTAGCTAAACACTTTTACTGTTCAAGACACCGCCACACGTTAACAATACAATTAAGCTACTACTGATGTTTAACTCGTTTGGCTAATGTTACTTAAAAGCAGGAATCATTGTGAACGAAGGTTCAATTAAGTGCACAGCTTAAGCAGTGACTCAGACCTGGTTGATAATCGTTTGTTATTCCTAGGAACGCTGACTATCCCGAATGTTCATTCTGTTCACAAAGTACTGATCTCTATAAACAAACCCAGCTTCTAGTCAGATCTGGACTTCACTTATGTGCCTTTTTAAACCGTGTGCTTAGTCACACACTCTCAACTGTCTATTGAAGCTAATATTCTGCTTGTCCTGTTTATAAGCACACAGCATAATACTTTTTATAAACAAATGTAATGATTCACAACCTACTGAAGAGCTGACAAATAAATGAATTATGTGGTTCAATTATACATTGTGTTTTCATTAAACTTGCTGTCTTTAGTTTGATCATTTAGCTCACACCCATATCCAAAGCAACTGATCAAATCTTACAATCCAATCAAGTGTGGTTTAAGGAATCTGCTCTAGGATTCAGGGTCAGAGGAAGGATTTAAACTGGAACTGGGCCTTCTGGTTAACTCCAGAAATAAACAAATATCTTTTTTTATTGATTGGACATCGATAATCATGGAAAAATCGAATCGTGAACTTTGTGAAGTATCGAGAATGGAATCATGAGCAGAGTGTAACATTAGACCGCTAATCACGAGCACGTGATCTAAACCACATTATAGAGTGTGTTAATTAATACGCTTTGTATTTAGTTCTGTTCATTAGAATGGCAGTTGGATAAATTCAAAACATCCTGACCACACTTTCTGCACCGAGTCTACTAACGTGCCACACCTCGAACCCACCCCACCACAGTGGAGTCAGAGGCAACGGATGTGGCTCGATCACGAGGCCCAGGAAGTGACGTGAATTTGTAGTCCACCTCTTAAATGACGGCGCACCTTAGTGAGAGCAAATAGCGTTCCACAGGAAGGCGCTTGGGTGTTATTATCCTGTAATATTTCTCTCATTTTAGAGATATGACTGACTAAATTCCACTTTTATTGATTGAGTCTGCCGGTTTTGGAGTTGCTACAGTGCAGCAGTGCTGACAGTCAGTTTAGGTAAGTCAAATCCTGGGTTTAGCGGCAGTCTGTCACACTTGTAGTTTGTCAATTCACGGCTGTTTGACCGGACGTGGCAGCATTTCTACCAAATTTGTAACCACATCGATGTCGTTACCTTTGGGTGAATTTGTTTTTATGTAATACCTACCCGTATTCCTGTAGAGGAAGGGGTTTCGCTCACGCATGCGCGTTAACCGTGACTGGTCAGCGGTCCATTCATTTATTTATTCAGCTCCTTCGTTTTCTTCCCAGATCCGATCTCGTCTTCGTCTTCAACACTGAGTTATGGTGAGTCACGTGCAAACGATTATTTGCAGTGCATTTTATAGAACTATTCAGTTCACACTCACTGATTAATTTAGATCATTGTTAGATAGTCTGTCAGTGGATGTACAGTGGACCATATCTACACTTCTATTCATGTCATTTAACAGACACCCCTGTCCAGAGCAATGTTACATTGATGAAGTTCTACAATCACTAAATTGTTGGTTAAGGTCCTTGCTCGAGCAGCCAAAGTTGGCAGCTTGGCAGAGGGGGGAATTGATCCCTGAACCTTGTGGTCCATAGTCCAGTACCTTAACCACTAGGCTACCACAGTCCCAGTTGTATACAGTAAAAACTAGCATACTGGTGCCCCATTACTGACTTTAACCCATCTACAACCATGATATATCTCCAAAAAACTTTGGACTCGGGTGTTAGTATATAGGGGTATGCTACTACCACTGTTTAAGTTCCTCCAAAGAGGCTTTTCACTAGATGGAAACATGACTGTGAGGTCAGGCGTTGATTTTTATACAGTAAACCCTAGCTGTCTGTTTGCATTCAAATTCATCTCAACACAGGGCTCTATACAAACCATTTCTTTGTTTTAGGGAGCTAGAAAGTCGGTTGTTGAAACATGTACAGCCTTTAGCACACGCCCTTATCCAGGGCCACTTACAACTCATACAGTCTTACAATTCAAGCAATGGTGGCTTAAGGACCCAAATTGTGGCAGCTTGGCAGAGGTGGGATTTAAACCCATCAGGTCCAGAGTCCAAAAGCTTAACCGCTAGGCTATCGCAGTTCCTGTGAGTGTCTCACTGAGAGCAGGCTTGAGTCAATATGACCAATTACTGCAATTCTAAAATAAAGTATGTATTACATGACCAAGGTATGATCAATAATAATAATAATAATTGGAATATTACAAAATGATTTGGTATATAATGAAGTTTACTTTAGTCACTTGATTACTGTAGGGTTTCCTTCTCCCCACTATATTTGAAGGAATCAGCTGCTTAAATCTGAACACTTTTAATTGTGCAAACTGCAACGTATTAAACCTATGCCTTTTTTCATGACCTACACCCGGCGTATCTCAACTCCAGTGATTGAAGTGTTGCTCTGAACACGTTTCTCGAAGCTCGATTGTTACTGTGTTTGTGCTTTTCCAGAAGCCTCAAGAAGCCATGTATATGACGGAACCTCATTTCAGCATTTAAACAAAAAATGCCCCCTGCAATTTAAATACATTACTATAAACGCTGTATACAAAAAAAAAAAAAAAAACTGTAACTCCTCTATCTTCAATAACCAAGCAGAAACATTCCTTGTTTATTTCTGTCGAATAGCAATTCAGAGTATTGTGTACTTTTTATTCGAAATCTTAATATAAAAGAATTGGAGTCCTCTGTGATTTAAAGAAACCAGGAGCTTTAAATGTTACGGCAAAATGTGCCATTCTCCAGATTTCACCAGATTTGTATGACTGAGTGCTGTTTTAAATTGGAAATTACATTAAACGCACAAGCTCACTAAGCCTTTAAACATCCCTTATCTCAAATTCTTTACCTTAATGATTTTCATCACCTATACTGTACTGCTTATTGGTTCGGTATGCAAAGCAAAACTCTTACATCACTGCTAAGCACCTGGAATAAAGTCTTTGCATCTGATAGCACTATGTGGAAATGTGATGCTGCCCGAGTATTCAGACTGTATCTCTTTCTCATGGTCTCTTCTTCAGCACGGCAGGGTTAAGGTAAAGTCCACTGCTCAGCAGGAGGAGGAGAAGCGGAAAGAACGTGAAAAGAAGCTGAAGGTCTACCTGACTCTTCGCGATGCCATCTTTAAGAAGGTTAGCCATGGATGGGACGTAATATCAACATGTTTTTGTATTCTGAGAAAATAATGGGAGACCCAGATTGAAAACGCCCAGTTGGTAAACTCACATTAACATTTAATACTATTTTATACTAACTAACTACAGTATAAAACACAAGGTGTTTGACTTTGGCAGGGGAGAATATCAGATTTAAGCTGTTCTTAGTGCTCCTGTCTAATCACTGTAATGTTTCTGACATGAATGCAGCAGTTATATGAAGCTTATACAGTGTAACACTCCCGATCAGTGTCTGTAAGGGTTCCTGTTTCCTCTTCCTAGAGGAGTAATGGGGAGCTGGATGAAGAAGCGCTCCAGCTCACACAGCAGCTCCTGTCATCGAACCCAGACTTTGCTACTCTGTGGAACTACAGGCGTGAGATCCTGCTCCACTTAGAGACAGAAAAGTAAGAAAAAATACATGATTGAGTCCCACACGGCCAGGACTCGACTTGGACTCACATGTCATGACATAGATAATAACAAAAAGTGTGAAGAAACACAGAATGGTTGGCGCAACGAAAGTGGATTCCAGTTGCTAGGCTACTGCTACATGGTCAGTAAGGTGCACAAGTTGGTAGGTGGAGGTGCTGCTACATGGTATCCCAGATAGTGGCTATGGCGAAATGGTTGCTATGGTTTCCCAGGTGGTTGTTATGGTGTTGCTAAGTGGTTGCTATGGTTTCCCAGCTGATTGCTATGGTATACCTAGTTGTTGCTATGGTGCAGCCAATACTACTGTATCTACTGTATTCCAAATGGTTGCTATGGTCGAGCTAAGCGTGTGCTATAATATCCCAGATGGTTGCTATGGTCGAGCTAAGCGTGTGCTATAATATCCCAGATGGTTGCTATGGTCGAGCTAAGCGTGTGCTATGATATCTCGGGTGTTTGTTTTGGTGTTGCTGGGTTATTTCTATGGTTTCCTAGGTTGTTGCTATGGTGGAGCCAAGTAGTTTCTATGGTGAAGCTAAGTGGTTGCTATGGTATCACAGGTGGTTGCTATGGGTTTGTTAAGTTATTGCTATGGTTTCCCACGTAATTGATATGGTATACTATGTTGGAGCCAAGTGTGTGGAATAGTGTCCCAAATGGTTGCTATGGTCGAGCTAAGCATGTGCTATAGTATACCAAATGGTTGCTATGGTCGAGCTAAGAATGCGCTATAGTGTCCCAAATGGTTGCTATGGTCGAGCTAAGAATGCGCTATAGTGTCCCAAATGGTTGCTATGGTCGAGTTAAGCATGTGATATGATATTCCAAATGGTTGCTATGGTTTCCCAGGTGTTTGTATTGGTGTTGCTGGGTTATTGCTATGGTTTCCCAGGTTGTTGCTATAGTGTTTCTAAGTGGTTGTTTTGGTGCTGTGGTTGGTAAAGGCTTGATATGGTATCAAAGGGGGTTGACCCCGATCACAAAGCTGCATATAAACCTGAATCGCCAATTGATCTGCGGTTGCAACACTGTTGATATAAATAAACCGACAGTTGAGACATGGTAAGAATCCCGCAAAAAATAAGAACAGGAGAAGAGTAATAGAAATCAGATATAAATAACTGATGTTATCTGCACAAATGTACACTTTTGGTCGAAGTCCTCCATGTGCCGGTGAAAAGAAGCAGTCGGGGCAGGGTCTCGGGCTTGTTCTGCATTTTCATTCCCTGTCACTGCCTTTTTTAGAGAGGAGGAGGAAATGCAGAAGCTGTACGAAGCTGAGCTGTTTTTTATCGAGGCCTGCCTAAAGGTGAACCCCAAGTCGTACGGGAGCTGGCACCACCGCGGCTGGGTGATGTCTCACCTGCCATGTCCAGACTGGAAGAGGGAGCTCGTCTTGTGCGATCGCTGCCTCAACCTGGACGACCGCAACTGTGAGAGAACTGAAAGGAGGGTGGGAGTGAAAGATATGCATTACTGTGCAAAAGTCTAAGGCCACCATTTAGATTTGATGTTTTAGCAATGGTATAAATGACCTTATAGAAAAAATACTATCGACGATTAGACCTGCCACTCCTTAATAATCTTTTCCACTGATCTTCATTGTGATTTGAGCATTCGTTGTGAGCTTTAATACATCTTGGCCTTTTCACCCCATTCCCCTTCCAAAAAAAGTGGTTTCTTGGCTGCTAGCCTTCCAAAAAGACCATTCCTGATCAAGCTTCTTCATACTGTAGAAGGATCCACTTGGCATCCCGATGAATCAGCCAGATGTTGGTGTTGCTCAAGTGTAAGGGCAGGTCACACTAAATATACCACTATAGCCTATAGAATCTGATATTCTGATTTTTTTTTTTTCTGATCTAATGGTGACCTAAGACTTTTGAACAGTTCCGTACAGGGAGAATAGCAACCTCTCTTTTTTTTTTTTTTTTTTCCTCTCGCATTGTATTTCAGTTCACTGTTGGGATTACCGTCGTTTGGTGGTCAAGGCGTCCGGTGTCTCCGTGGAACAGGAGCTGCAGTTCACAGACCGTCTGATTGGCTCTAACTTCTCCAACTACTCGAGCTGGCACTACAGGAGCACACTGCTGCCTCTGCTGCACCCTAGTATAGAATCACCACCCCCAAACACGACCATCTCACCCACAGCCTCTCCACAGCCCTCTTCACACAGAGTGTGTGAGGAGCAACTGCTCAAGGGTCAGAACCATAAAAATATATTGATTAAAGATAGATACACAGTATATTATAGCTAACTACAGTCCAGCGCCTGTAGAAGGTCCTCATATCCTGTCAAAATACACGGAGTGGCCACTTTATTAGGCACACCGTGCGCTGATCGTTTCAATTTGACTCTTTGTCCTAAAGAGGGCAGTGTTGACAAAAACATTGTGCTACACTGCTGACAAAAACGAGGGGAGATTTTAAAATGAACATGAAGCGATTACAACAGAAGCATTTGATTTGACTTCATCAAACAAGACCATCAGAATAGAAAAGAAAATGAAAAGTTAAAGAAAGTTGTTTGATTGCGCAAATGAGATGTAAACTCGGAGATGGTGCTTGAGGAGCAAGTGATATTTTTGTGAGGGAACAGAAGCAGGTCAAGCTGGGCGAGAGTGCCCCCTATATTGACTGTTCAGTAGGGTGTGACAGAGACAGCGTGGACAGAATCAGATTGTCCAGCGGTTCTCGTGGGATCCTTTTTATATTCATTCTGAAACGTTTCCACGTTTTTGGGAGCAGTGTGTAACAAAAAGTTTATATATTACTTAATTGAAAGTGGGTGGATTTTAAGCGTCTCTTACACAGCTTGCAGTCAAAATCTTCAAACATATTGTCATTCAGATATACTGCTCACAGGAATTAGGGGATATTTGAAAGGTTAGAGAGAATTGATAGGTCATGGGGACAAAGGAATACTACTTACAATAGGACAAACCCACACTTCGAAAAAAACAAAAAACCAAAAGTGACATAAAAAGTCTATAAACACACCAAAGAGTTAGAACAATCCTCAGTGTAAGTGTGAGCCAAAGAGCAAGTGAGCACTCGATGGGTCAGAGTGTGTGTGTGTGTGTGTGTGTGTGTGTGTGTGTGTGTGTGTGTGTGTGTGTGTGTGTGTATATATATATATATTTT
>JAUZST010063678.1:0-22810 GCA_034779995.1 Parotocinclus haroldoi | reverse complement strand
TTACACTTATATAGAAATTTCCGTGTCGTCCCGTTCAAGTCGTTCTGATTCATTTTTTTCCAGCGTTTATGAAGCGCCGCAGGTGATGTAAGCGGTTATGTAAAGGCAAGTAAGACAAAATAAGATTTTTATCGATTTTATCGATTCGTTGTTGCAGCCCTAATATAATCATACACAAACTAACGGCTATTTAGAAAAACACCAATTTACCTAGCACAAGGAGAACATGCAAACTACGAAGGGGCAGAGTCTGGGGTCGGGTTCTGCACCACTGTGCTGCCCTAAATTAAAACAGCTTGTTAGAACCAGACTTAGGCCTATATGTGTTGTGCTAAAATTAGACTCACCCTGAAAAATGAAACAGCAGCTCACGAGTAAAAAGAAATAGCCAATTATTTGCAGCAATCTTTTGAGTAAATTGCGAATGAATAAACGGCTGGGCCCACCACTTACATAAATCCATCGCAATGTAACATTCATGTCCACTGTCCTTATGTTATTCATTTATCATAATTTTAAAAAAATATAGTCTAAAAACGATTCATTATAAAACTATCGGTGGCTGTGTGCGTATGCTTGTGTGTGTTTATTACTCACTAAACACACATTCTCGCTATTTTGGATGGCAACCGCAGCTTCCGTTCCTAGCAACGTGGTAAGAAGACTTGTAAGAGAGACAAGCTGTTTGGAGCTTTACATTTCTTACACACAATTAGCTAAAGCCGTCCACAGTCAAAAAGCTACGTCAGTGCCTGTGTTCATGAAACGCGAGGAGAAAACATTCGCGCTTTTGCTTTGGATGGCAAGGCTCCGTTTCTTGCTTTAGCTGGAATGAAAAGTTATTCATTATTTATTAATCCTTTAACAAGAGCAAGCCAGTACAATGCAAGACTTTTACAAAGACATTTCCGAAGGTATCGTCTAATCAGTTTTATCTAACAAAATCCCACGTAAATATATATCAAGACATAATGTTTTGTCAATATGACAGCCCCCTCCTGTCTAATATCACCAACAACAATATTCTAAACGGAAAATTGCAATAGAAACAAACAATTTACAAAAGCTATGTCATTACATTTTATAACAAAAATATATTTAAGATCTTCCAGCCCTAGTTGACAATTACCTTGATACCATTAATAATCATGATATCATTATAATCATACATTTATAAACCAACATTCATCCGGGAGAACGAGAATGAGCTTCATCTAGGCTGAATCACGGCTTAAATCTGTGCATTATATGGTGACAACACAGCATTTAAAAGTCCCATAGCCTCAGTAGACGCACCCATGACGAACCTCAGAGGTGTGAATTGAAATAACTAGATGGAGTGCGGGTGAATTATAGGTTTTTGCTACATTACCTCATTTAATTTCCCCACTGTCAGTTCATTAAAGTAAAATACCGCTTTCTGAAAAGTTTCAAAGCTGGCAAAAGAAAAGATTAACGGTTGAGTTTCCAACAACCACTTCCCTGTTTATATTCTTTAGAGGTGCCACAAATAATTTCAGGAAATCAGCTTTCCATCAGCTTTGATCCCATCTGCTCTTACACTCTGTAATGCAACTAATGTAGCACACCACTGCACGATGTACATGTTATATTAGATTTTTACTACTTCGTTATTTCATTGATCGGATTTGACTTTCCACTGTTTCCGACTTATTACTTCTGACATCCAAGGTGGACTGCAAAGCAAGAATTTCGTTGGATTCACTGTGCATATGACAATAAAGCTTTGAATCTTGAATCTTATGGTTCTGACAACTTTTACTTTATATCCCTATTAAACATACAACGAATAGCTACAATAAATGGACAGAATAGTTTTGGAGGGCAGAGCCCAATTTAAGTCTGTGGGACGTTCTCTCGCGGGTCGTCAAAAATAAAATAAGATCTATGCCTCAGGTACTCATTCACACACTAAATATTTGATCAGGGTACAAATCACTGGCAGTTGGAAGGAACACCTCACTTGCCTGTGTAAAAGGAATCAAAAATAAATATATCAAGATCGATGAAGGACGTAGAAAGGAAAATAATTTATGAGATAAGGTAGAAAGCCACAGAGTGATAGATGAACTTAACGTGAAGGACCTTGAGTGAGCTTGTCCACTAGTATTGAATAAATCGGGATGATAATCTAAAGTGCACCTGGCAGGGCTTTAAAAGCAACTTCACACTCCTGATAAGGATTTTAACATTTAAAAAAAAAAGAAACACACGCTATACACAGGTATCAGACTGTTTCTCTACAAGGACTAGCCGATTTTCTGGCTGTTCACAAGGTTTATTGTCATCTGGCTCAATACAGAATAACACTTTTTCAGATTTATCTTATTATCAAGGCAGTTTCCTTTAGCACGGTTGTTTCTACAGGTTTTTTTTTTCCTTTTAACTGAAGCCTTTGTTGTGAGATTATTGGTTGTTTAGGCTGTTATTTATCCTGTCTTGTGTGTTGCACGAATTGTTAAGACGGGCAGCACGCTACAGTTGCTATCGATTGGTAAATAACCAAATTTCCCAGCGGAGATCAATAAAGTATATCTATACATCTATTACAACACAGCAAGGTCCACATCCAATAAAGCCATAAAAAAATATTAAATGAAAGATGAGGCATACAAAAAAGCAGTCCAATAATAAGGACGTGAGGTTTAGTTATCCGGCGAGGACGCTGACAGCATTAGCTGTTTTGCTCACTGTCTGAGCAAGGATAATGGAACTGTGAAATCAGCCTTCTTCCCACTGAGGCTTCGAAAAGGAAGCCAGACAGGCCTTAGTGCAAGGAATCAAACGGGGCCAGAAGAAAAGAGCGACGCTCTTTACAAAGCAGCTGTCTGCGCGTTCCCAAAAATAATCTAGAAAAGAAATAACCTGGAAAAGAATTACGCCTAACTCCACTACGGCAAACGCTTCATTAAACACGAAAATTAATGCACAGAACAAGGAACGGAATGCCCGACAGAAACAGTTTAGACAATAGCCTGTATTTGTACGACTTAATACTAACAAGCACCATGTAGTGGACAGACACGCAGAGAGTGCAAAAGAAGCCTGCGGCAACATACTAAGCGAGCGAACCTTGTCAGAATCGTGCATAGTATGCCTTATATGAATTGATAAATCTTTTAACCAAATAGCCCTGCAATGGCAGGCCTGGTGAGCTGATAAAGCGTTCGATAATAGGCAAGGAGGGTAGGCTGCCGATTTTAAGGATGATGACAACGGCGTTCCAGGGGCCTGCCTGTGTATCCAAAACATCAGCAGCACCGGCCTATCTTCCTCCTGAGGCTCCGGAGTTTAAGTGGCCGTTAGCAAGCGGGCATTTAGCAAATTATCCTCTTCTATTAGGAGGAGATAGGCTTCCACGGCCCACATAAAGGAAGAAAAAAAGTCATAAAGGCAGGGAGTCCGACGCCTCTTAAGAGATTTAAATTACTACTGGGAACCCTAATGCGTGGCACGCAGGTCCTCGACACAGAAATAACAGCCTGAAATACTCTCTCTATAGACAGAGTTACTTATGCTTGATTTGAGGATAGACAGAGATATGCATTTTCTCATTTCTCTAAGAGTCTGATTGAACTGTTGGACTGTAGAGGTTGCTTTTTTGCTCTCGTCGCTACAGACCGTTTCGGCGAGATGAACAAAAGTGTTTCGGCTGCCGCTATTTTTACGCTTAAATCTGTCAAAACAAAAAGAATAGCTTGCACTTTTTGAGTCTCTTAAAAGCCAACCAAATAGACACAAAATTATGTTATAATATACAATCTTCTGTCACGATCAGATCCTTTAATCTTGAAAGGATATTTAAAACAGCATTTTATATGCACATTTCTTTTTAACGTTTGCCTGGAGTAACTTCTGATAAATATTAACTAAATAAGCTAAATGAACTAAACTAAATGACCTATGTAAATACAACTGTTTGTAGTTAGCTGTGGAAAATGTGTGCTACAGGCTCTCTATACAGTTTCATTTCTTAAAGC
The DNA here is from genome assembly GCA_034779995.1 of Parotocinclus haroldoi. Lineage (NCBI taxonomy): Eukaryota > Metazoa > Chordata > Actinopteri > Siluriformes > Loricariidae > Parotocinclus > Parotocinclus haroldoi. The sequence goes on along the minus strand of JAUZST010063678.1, from coordinate 18,809 downwards.
AAATCTGCGCTTTACCGGAGGGACCAGCTGAATGGCAGGTCCTAAGTTTAATTTTTACATCCTGTCATTAGATAACGCTGTCAGTCTCATAATGCAGGCTTTTAAATAATGGTTCTATGCCATTGTTTTTACTCTAAACCGGACACCGATGTCACTTCCTCAGCTTATAAATATTTGCTTGAAACGGTCTATATGCCAGATTTTCTAAGAGCATGAAAAATTGGACACAGAGAATAACATTTCAACTTTCAGTACGTATGAGTGGGAGATAAAACAAAGAATTTTTGTCCGGCAAGAACGACAGTGGCGCCAGAATAGTACAAAAAAGTTTAATGGCTCTGAATTCTTACAAACAGAAAACACTCAATGTAGAACCAGAGGTGAAAAAGTTCAAATCGTTCAATACATCAGGCTCGCGCACTGCCTTGTTGTACACAACTTATGGTCTTAGAACTGAAGAAATCCCACAGGCGATAATACAAATCCAGTTACATAAGGGCTCTTCAAATACCTATTAGTATTCAGCCTCTAAAACCCCCTTTAACGTGTCTGGAGGGAGAAATGAGCTGCGAGGCAAACTTCGGTGAGCTTTCGACAAGCTCTCCAGCGGACAATGTGCTCAATTTCCAACCAACAAGTGCACACTGAATATCGCCTGACAGGATGTGGGAACAAAGAAAGTAATAAAGTGGATGCGCTCTGCCTGTCCACCCCGAAAACAACCATCTCTGTCACTGCATAGCAGGTAATAAAAGTATGATACAAATAAAGCAAGTATGTCTCCATCCCTGCATTATGAAGAGGCTACTAGTGGTAAGCGAGTAAAGAAACGTCAGCGACCCGTGAGAAAGAGAGAGCGAGAGAGAGCGTTTTCCTTCAAAGAAGAGCTATTATGGATAACAAAAAGGCAGGGAGCACACGTTAATATGACGCTATATTAAGTATCGAGTTACCTTCTGCTTCCTGGGTATTTGCACTAGTGCAGAAGAGAAAGAAACGACAGGTGTGTTGGGTATGTTTTCATGAAACTATGACTGGAACGATGGAGATTCAGGCTGAAGGTAGAGCTAAAAGTAAGAGTATCTAGAGGTCATGTCTTATTCATGGAGCGCTCATTACTAGTAAAAATCCTTCTCTGAAAAGTAAAGATTTTGGGGGTTTTCTCTCACTATACATTAGAAGAAAGCACCCAGGATTCGAGTCCCCTAGGCAACTTCTTCCCTGGCATCCAAATCAGAGAGAATGAGGGATGAACACTTGAGACGGATACCAGAAAACAGCAGCATACCTAAGCGGGGTTGGCACCGCGCTTCCTGCACGATCGAGCAAAACCTCTCTTGCACATTCGTAGTTCTATCATTTCCATTAAACAAATGCCACGTTGTGTTCTGGTGCGTCTCCGAGTGAGGAGAAACAGGCACTGAAGTGCTGGGGGATTGCAATGCTGCATGCAAAAAGCTGGCAAATAAGATGCCGCACTGATTGCGACAAGTGATCATCTTGCCTGGAAGTGGGTCAGAGGCGGAAAGCGAAATTTTGATTGCAGATTTGTTTGCGTTTCGTGCACAGAACCGTCCCAACAAGTCAAACAAGCTAAGGAAACCGCCAGCACTATGACGCAAACTGTAGTTTGGGAATTGGACGCGATAATGATACAACTGATAAACCAACATTACTACAATTGATTGCGTCCAAAGTAAACGGCAAGGTATGTAACCCAAGGATGCAGTCTGAAGCGCAGTACGGACGCGGCTATAAAGGGACCCAGGTGTGTTTGTGTAGGGAAAATGACCTATGTGTGTCAGTGTGGGAGCCAAAGAAATCACTAAAATGGATCACGCTAACTGCTGGAATCTCTCAACCATTCCAGGAATGCTACCAATGGACTCTGCTGAACACACACCAGCGCTTGTCTTTGGGTGTACAAGAAATGCAATTTAGTGGTGATGAAGCAAGAAGTGGCAAGTGGTTGTTGTGCTGTGATTAAAGGCTGTAGGACAATGAAGAGTGCGCAGTGAAATGTCACATATTAAGCACGCTATTCAGCCCTAATGTGCACCACAAATGCTGTACATGGAAGCCGGTGCAGTCCCATCTTCCTCCTGGTTGTAGCCACATATACATGTGCAGGCTGAATGTCAATGGTTTGGCAGGATTTAACGATGGTTACCTTAAGTTGACATCTAGAGGGCACATACATTTGATCAGAGCTCCCCAGCTAAGGCGTCAATGTCTCTATCGTGTGCAGTTATACTGTCGATAGACCAAAAAGACGTCCTCGTGACTAGCGCGCATTGCAAATTCGTATCCAGCTGATCCAAGCATGACAACAAGACATGTTTTATACTACAAACACGTCTTAATTACTACAAAAAAAGGCGATCCGGTAAAAATGTAGATGCTTTTTGTCAACAACTAGGCGCAGGCGCGTGGTGAATGACTATTAAGGCTGAGAAATACCCAGCAGTACATCTGGTTTTGGGGATGAAAGACCAACCTTGCGCCCTACTCTCTACTCCCTACTTTAATAGGCAATAGGGCAAGAGCTCTAAAGCGGCATGTTTTGCCATTTGCGTGAATTGGCAAGACTACGACTTTAGACTCCAAAACTCCCAGAACGGAAAATTAGCGGAGAGCTGTCATTGGATAGATAAACAGACCCTGGCGTAAAGGTATAAGGCTTAAATATAGGGCACCTTCGGGAAAATGTGCGCTTTGATAGCCGCTACCTTTTTTGAAATAAAAAAAATGGCAAACAATACAAAAAGGAACGGAAATAACGGTTCGCCTTACGCTCCACGGTTGCCTCGTACGTTGCCAATGTCGCAGCAACAGGAACGTAACTATGGATTAAAGTAAAGTGAAATATCGAGATAAAAAATAAAACGTTTTCGCGTACAAATGTATCCTATAGGTGTGCTAGAAGATTTTCGGCAGGTCACTTCCAAGACGCAGGTAGAAAAAGCCAAGGCGCTCGGTTTACAAACATTCGTGAGCTCGGCGTTCAGTCCTGGAAAAGTTGCCTCTTCGTATCTACAACCGTGACGCCCCAACTCGAGGATGTTTCTGGTTCAAAAAGAGCAAACTTACCGGGATGAGAGTGGGCCCGGAGGAGCGCGCAGACTGCCAGCGTTAAAGCCAGAATCCATGAGCAGCGACCCGGTTGCGGTAGCCTCGGCATGGCACAGCGCACATCGACGGCCAGCCCCGGAGCAACTGTTGACTTGAGTTATCCCGAAACAAAAAAAGGGCTGGCTGGTTCAAAAGAAAAACGATGTGCGGGGTTTGCTTTGCGCGAACGCGGCGCCCGGAGGAATCTTCGCGGTTTCGCGAATCAGAGGAATTTTTTTCAAACTTCAGCCAGCCAGGAAACTGTTTTTCTCTCTCTCCCTCTCTCCCTCTGTCCTTCTCTCTCTCTTTCTCCTTCTGAAAGCCTGTCAGACGGAGCAGCCTTTTCTCCTCGGATTAAACATGACTGCGCGCGCGGGTTGAAGATGAACGGCTCGTGCGTGGATTTAAGGGAGTCCGTGCGTGGCTTTTACATCAGGGATGCGAGAGTGGAGTAAGAGCAGCGGTACTGGAAGCTCTCCATACCGCCATCCATGCAGGAAGTAGCCGAAGTGTGGCGGAGACTTTCAAACAGGCTCTGGAGGTAAAACGAGGGAGGGAGAGAGAGCAAGAGAGAGAGAGCGAGAGAGCGAGAGAGAGCGAGAGAGCGAGAGAGAAAGAGAGAGAGAGCGAGAGAGCGAGTGTAGAGAGCCGGAGCGCTCGCCGCTGGATCCTAGCGCCGTGGTGTCTCCTTCCATTGGTGAGAGCCTGACTGTGTTCTAATTAGCATGCATGCATTCAGCATATCAGGGACGTCATCAGACCCAGTGGGTTGGCATGTGACCCCGGTCAAATGTTACTGTGCCCCACTATAATCACAGCAGTCCATTTTATCCTGGATTGCTTTAAACAGAGCTACAGGAGAGGCTGTGCACAGTCACTACAGACACTACATTTCCCAAGATGCCCCTGCACCTTTCCAAAAGCTTGGTCGGCTACCCCTTTGACTTGCAGTCATTTGCTTTTGGTTTGTGTACTGGTCCACAAATACATAAAAGGAAGTGAGCCACATAGCTCATAGCTGTAGGCGCATGCACCCTGGAGGAACTCCTTCACAGTTCTTGCAACCGTGCCCCCCTTTGTTGCGTGTTTGCACTGCAGGAATTGGGAATGACTCATTCTTAGAAAGCCGTGTACAGGGACTTTTTAGCTCGTACTTCAAGGGAGGTACAGAGGACCCCTGCATGACCGTACGTTTTCTGTATCTGGTAGCCTTACGAACAACAGATCTTCGTGTTAAAAACAAACCCCACACAGACAAATGAATCAACAGTGACACCCAGGCTTTGGGGAGAATATAGGCAACGGAGGAGATGCAACACAGTCGTCTGTTGACTGTTATTTTGAGTGTTCACATTTCAACACTACCACTGTTGGGCTCTTAAGTGTGGTGTTTAACTGACAACTGGTTGGCCTGTAACCATGTGTGGTTGTATTTTGTACGCTGGGATACATCTAGTACAGACGATAAAAAGCACTTCTCTTAGTGGATACGGGAAGCAAATACTGTAAATCAATCCCCAATGCCTAAATTTAGCTGTTTTACTCAGCTAAACATCTACAGATCCTGTCATCTACAGTTTAGGGTTATTGGCTTGTGTTCTGGATCCTTCCATTCTTTTTACCTTGCATTTTCTATGAGGATTTCTCTTATTCTTTGTTGCTCAGATACATTAGTCACTCATTCATTCATTCATTTATTCATTGTCACACTCACTTAATACAATTAATAGGGGCTAGGCAGGAATCAGCCCTTGACAGGGCTCCAATCCGTCACAGGGCAGGCATACACACACATACAATGGGACACTTTAGGCACATGAGGTGCCCTTGGAAATTTGGTGGAAACTGGAGTACAAAGAAACAACTTCACATAAAGGCCACATAAAATCCAGCCTGGTAAAGTAACCACAAATGCAGATACTCAACAATAAATCCAGAGACGCAACAGCAAAACCAGAAAATCTACAACTGCAGTGATAAATCCAGATGTTCTACAACAATTCTACAGACTCCACAGTAAATCCTTAAACTCTACAGCAAATCCGGATACTCTACAGAAACGCATAGAACAAAAAAACATATGTCCAGTATATCTACTGCAAATACAGAAACACAACAACAATAAAAAAAAAACAATAACCATAGTAAGTCAACAGAAACACACATCCTAAACCACATCAGAAATGTAGTACATCTACATCAAATCCAGAAAAGAGGTCAAATCCAGAAACACAAGAACAAATTCAAAACAAAAAAAACTTCAGTTAAATGGCTAATCCAGAAATGCAACAATAAATCCAGACACACAACAGTCAATCAATCAAACAATCAAGAAACACATCAGCAAATCTAGAAATTCAGCAATACATCCAAATACTCTACAACAAATCTAGAAAAACAACAGCAAATATGGAACCCAACAGCAAATCTAGAAATGCAGTAACAAATCTAAATAGTATACATCAAATCCATAAATACAGAAACAAATACATAACCAACATAATAATTCTAAATACAGTTTTAAATTTTAAATACAGCAAATACATATGAATTCCAACGATACAACAGCAAACCCTTAAACATGACAGCAAATCTAGAACCACAAAAGCAAACCCAGAAACATGTTGCTATGTTTTGTACTTCAGTGCTTCTGTTCAAAATGGCTGGGGTAAAGGTGGGTGATGGTGGTGGTGGTGAAATCGTTGGTGTCTCAAAGCATGTACACCTGGTCCATCACACCATATTATTCTTTTGGAGCTATAATGTCCATAGTTTGTATGTGTGTGTGTTTTCCTGGTTTGATTCTTGGCTTGGATTCTGGCGGTGTGATGTGTACATGTTATTCCATGTCTGCGTGTACTTCCCTATATTTGCTTTAGGTCAGTTGGTCCAGGGTTGCTGCCCTAGTTGGTAAGTTGGTTCCTGTGTTGCACCCAATGCTGCTGGTTATTCTTGATTCCATGTAACCCTGAACTGTAATGAGAAGGTATGAAAGTAAATACATTATTTATTATAATTGTGGTTATAATTATTATTAGTAGTAGTATTAGTTTTAGTAGTAGCAGTAGTAGTAATAGTATTAATTATAACTAGTAGCAGTAGTAGTAATAGTAGTAGTAGTAGTAGTGATAGTTGTAGTAGTAATAGTAACAGTAGTAGTAGAAGTAACAGTAGTAGTAATAGTAGTAATAGTAGTAGTAGTAGTAATAGTTGTAGTAATAGTATTAGTAGTAGTAATAGTAGTAGTAGTAGTAGTAGTAGTAGTAGTAGTAACAGTAGTAGTAGTATCAGTAGTAGTAGCAGTAGTAGTAGTAGTAGTAGTAGTATTAGTAGTAATAATAGTAGTAGTAATAGTAGAAGTAGTAGTAGTAGTAGTCATAATAGTAGTAGTAATAGTAGTAGTAGTAGTAGTAGTAGTAGTAGTAGTAATAGTAGTAGTAGTATCAGTAGCAGTAGTAGTAGTAATAGTAGTAGTAATAGTAGTAGTATCAGTAGTAGTAATAGTAGTAGTAATAGTAGTAGTCATAATAGTAGTAGTAATAGTAGAAGTAGTATCAGTAGTAGTAGTAAGTAGTAGTAATGCTGCTGGTTATTCTTGATTCCATGTAACCATGAACTGTAATGAGAAGGTATGAAAGTAAATACATTATTATATACTATATACTATAGTAGTAGTAGTAGTAATAGTAGTAGTAATAGTAATAGTAGTAGTAGTAGTAGTAGTAATAGTAGTAGTAGTAGTAGTAATAGCAGTAGTAATAGTAATAGTAGTAATAGTAGTAGTAGTAGTAACAGTAGTAGTAGTAGTAGTATCAGTAGTAGTAGCAGTAGTAGTAGTATTAGTAGTAATAATAGTAGTAGTAGTAGTAATAGTAGAAGTAGTAGTAGTAGTCATAATAGTAGTAGTAATAGTAGTAGTAGTAATAGTAGTAGTAGTAGTAGTAATAGTAGTAGTTGTAGTAGTAGTAGTAGTAGTAGTAGTAGTAGTAGTAGTAGTAGTAGTAGTAATAGTAGTAGTAGTAGTAGGAGGAGTATCGTAAATGTATCTGATTTGTGGTTCATGCCTCACAGTTGCTTTAGTGTTTGAAATATGCACAAAATTGTTCATACTTCCAAAACTAATATTTGAGAAACACAACTGTTTTAAACAAAAGGAACTAAACAAGTATGTAATATATGCCTGACAAAAGCTCCTGAAACCCACAGGTTAAAGACAGCTTGCTGTGTTTACAGTCCTGCTCATTTGTTTTTATGATCTCTCCCAGCCACAGTAGACACAGGGTTATAATACTCTGAATGTGGATCTTCCTGGATGGGAGGTACAGTCAAGATGTAATCAAACAATTTCAATTACATTGTACACAGCTAGATTTCAATTCCACCCGTTTAATATGAACAGTATAAGCGATGTAGAATGCTAATACATGTCCAGGGTTATGAATTAAATTACTTACACTCACCTCCTTGTTTTTACACTCATTCCATATTATCAGTTCCACTTACCATGTAGAAGCACTTTATAGCTCTAAAAGTGAAACTGATAAATTGTGATAATAGAGAGCGTAGAAACAAGGAGGTGTACCTAATAAAGTGATCAGTGGGTGTGTTTGTACTCTAAACATAGCAAGAACCGCTTACAAAATGTATAGGGCCTTATATTTGAAAATGTGTGTTTAACACAGAATGAACAAAAAAAACATCCTTAGAAATCAATTTAAACGCCTTTACCTTTCCTTCCTAATTCCTCTTGTCATCATTCCAATGCCAATTACAGAAAAGAGGGGCAATAGGTCAGTGTGTGCTTCCACAGAATCCTGCTTCTTTTCAGCTGTAGGTGGCAGAGTTCTGTTTGACACTTGCATTGTGTCCGTCATCAATCCGATGCGTCAATCTACTGACAAGGCCACTATTGCAGTGACAGGTAGATGAACCCTAGTACAAGCCAATCCATCGTTCATAGTACACACTATGATTACGTTATTAATCTAAAGCTAATTTTATGATGTTAGACTTTTAAATTGTGTGATAAACAGTGGTCAACTAATACTTTGGACATGCTTCAATACCGGGTAGCCAAGTCTGTGAAAAAAAAGGAGCCAAACAGCGAATAAAACCAGTCCAAAGCCACCAAATACCAAAGTTGAAACGTGGCCATTCAGACTCATTGCATTGTTACACACATTGTCATACATAGAGCATGCTTATTGACCCTATTGTCATTTAGAGTTAGATATCAAACTAAACATCTGTCTTGTTGAAGAACTGACAGTTGAAACAAATTAAGCAGGACTAATTTAAACTTAATTTTATGAAAACTTTCATGAGTAAAAACACAAGCAAACTTGATAACACCAGCGAAAAAGTGCATGCTGATTTACTAGCAGCAAGAATACCGCATCTGCTACAGGAGCAAAATGTCCATTTTGCATTTTTGCATTAATGAATGTGTAAATTGTAATACCATTGAAAGGTGAAAAATTCAAGGTGGGTCCATGAAAATAAATTAATTTTGCATTCAGTGTGATTTATCCAGCATAAACGCTGGCAAATGCTAGTTGTGGATCTAAATGAATACCAGGGATGGGTAAGTATAATATTGGGGATGTTTGTGGCCAAAAAAAGAAGAGTCAAGTCCTGTAAACTATAAAATATTCTGAATATCACAACTGAGCATGATGAAAATAGGTCACGTCTTGCCTCCCATCTGCATTGGTAGAAAACTGGGTAAATTAGAACAGCGTGTTTGGAAGTTTAAACATTGGACAGTAGGTTTGTGCGCCTTGAGTATCTATTGTTGTATCTGGAGCGGGATTTCTTTCCGTAATTTAACCCTGCATTTTGCTGGTCAGGTTGTCTCGTTTCCTGGTCTCTTGTGGTTCTGAGGATGAGCCGAATAGCCAGTAAGATAATCAAACCTGGGTCACCTGTAGTGGTGGGCTAACAAATTGTGTCACCAGAGCATCCCTGGGGAGATTTCCTACAAGAAATTTAAAAGTGAACATGTATCGTATAATATACTGTATATACATATTAAAAGATTTGATTTTTTTCCTGGGTAAACATGTGTTGATAAAACTTAAAGCCATCAAAGATCCCACTATTGACAATAAACCAGAGATGCCGTTTAAACATTTTGCCACTTCAGCTGGCAACTTGCAATTGCTAGGCTACATTTATTCATGGGTTCAGTGGTAATACTTCCACTGTGCAGTGTTTATATGGCATCTAAAATAGCAGTTAGGATAAAATCACACATCATGTTTTGTTTGTCACACTCCCACAACAAAGCTCGTTTTAAGCTCTTTGGTTCAGTTTGTATGTGTGTGTGTGTGTGTGTGTGTGTGTATTCCCCCAATATTGACATAGAATTTTTATACTTTTAGATGCACTTGTCAGCTCCATAGATACCATTTATAAATAACATTTAAACTTGATTGTTGAAACTCAACAGCATAGTATGGTGGGCAATGCCGTATGGGGAAATGCATTCACTTTGCCAAGACTCAACATCCAAAATCACAGCCCACCCTATGTATTGCAACCATGATCATGTTGGCTGTTTCTGGGTCATGAAACGTGCCATGGAAAAATGCAGTTCGTAACATGTTACCTTTTTAATTTGCATACAAGCAAATGAAAACAAGGTTCAGAAAGGAAGAGTTATGGGTGCCTTCTGTGGCTCAAATTTCCTGTCTGAAAAAAGCATGTTGGATGTGGAACATATAGTCATTATAGATAAATTAATTTACTGTCATTGGGAAAAATGGCACCAATAAAATTGTGTTTTTTGTGTAACAGCCTTAAGTAAAGTTTATTGAGGTGCTATACAGGTAAACATTATTTAGTAAACTGATATGACCAGGACCAGTCTCTGGTGTTTTCCTACAGAGTATCAGATCAATTTGGATCTAACTAATTAATGAGAATTATAAAATGTCCAAATGACCCACGATGTGTATGTGTATAATCGCTTACCAGTATAAGTTATAGATTTTCCCGAAAAAGCAACTTCTACGTGATTTGTCAATGTGAGAAACACACAAAGTGGCAGCATTTCATGGCAAAATTAATCATAGAATATATATATAAAATGCAGTGCAGTATGATCCAAGGATATTAAATGTTGTATCTGGTCAACAACATATTCCGAGACAAAAGTTAGGATTGGGAAATTAACGTAAGATGTAACGACTACTGGAAACAGAGGTTCCAGAGAAGCTAACTTTAAACCCTGGGCAAACCATATTGTCATAGGACCCTGAAAAATCCCATAATCCACCCCTTCCCAACACACATATCCCCACCCCCCAACACATGACACTGAACAGGACAAGAGGGGTTGAAATAGGAAGAGCATCTGTAGAATTACCTTATGTGTAACGGCTCTTTGCAAATCAAGGCATATGTCTACCCTAATTGAGCAGATATGGCAGATGTATAAAACATATGTAGAAAAGGCAGTTAGCAAAAACTAATCAGGATAACTCAATTAAGTGCAGGAACTTAGGAGTGCTACAAACATTAGCCACAAAGCAATCAGCCGAGCTACAGATTATACAGTCATTAGACCCAATTATGCACACTAATAACGATAATAGAGTAATATGAGTAACCGCAAGCTACTTTGGTTTGTATTAATAAGTAAATTAGATGGCACCAATAGAACAACCTTGGTGAGGTCTGTGTGCACATGCTGTATAAACTCAGGGCAAAGGGGGTGAGTGTCTTTTCACATCAGTGAGGTCCTCTGTGAAGGGGTCTGGCCTTTGAACGTTGTGAGGGAATGTCCAGAGTAAATGAATTCAGAAACTACCAATAAGAAAGGTTTAGTTTTAGCTTTCAAGACCTTTAGAAAAACAGTGGTGGTTTCACTAGCAGCATTTGAGAATGGAATGTAGGTCCTTACAAAGCCTTTACAAATACTGTAAAGGCCGTTTCACATGAATGTGAAGCAAATGATTCATAATTCACAAATTAGTCGCCTCAAAAAATGCACACCAGACTTTTTAAATAGTCTTACCACCCTGTTCATTCTTGCACAAGATAAAAATCGAAAAGTGGATCTAAAAATACAAATATTGGGAACATCTGATTTTGAAAACGAAAAGACAGAAATGTTTCACCATCTCACACAAGAACTTTTTTAGTGTGTACAATATAATTTGATTTAGGATTACAATGAGGGTTACAGCATTATTCATTATGCTATATTGTATTAATAATAATGTTATACTATTAATATAACAATATTAGGCTACCATTATGTTTTATCAATATCATCCAGAACCTGAACTTTTTATAAGGAAGTGAAATGGCTCTGTGAATGAGAAGAAAAAACAAAGGGCAAAGGAACGAAAAAACAAAGATATAAGCTTTTGACTCAGTCCTATGCCCAGTATGAAAAGGGGAGAGGCAGACTGAAAATACAGTGGCAAAAGCTTGGAAAAAAAATCAAAATCATGTTGCATATTAGCTGTCAGAAAAAATGCATTGAATGTAAAATATATCATTATTATACACAAATTAATTTACTGTTCAATGAGATGATTTACAAGTAAACATAGGCATAGCCATAGGCAGTCGTTATTTTCAAAAACGGAATCGACACCAGTCTCATCACCTCCATGACGATCTTGTAAGCATGGGTGTTTTCTTCTGTAAGATCAATCTAGAGCTAAACTTGATAATGAGGCTTATAGAATGTCCAAACGAGATCACCCCACATGTTTAAAAAGGCTATAGGTGTACTCCAGTGCAGATCTTTGTGCTTAAAATGGGACACAACTAAGATAAATGGACAGTGAGCGAAAGCTTTACTGAGCCTACATTCTACAGAGGAGACACAATGTGATTTTGAGTTATTTAAGTGACATTTGTGCATCTTGCGTCACTTCAGCATCACACAGTTCTCCTACTCCTGGTGCAAACCAAACCAAAAAAGGCTCTGGAATAAATGTCAATCTCAGGGGACTTCCCGAGGGGATAGTTTCTAACAAATCAGTTCCCAGAACTGTTTAATTCAAGAGTGCCTAGCCGTTTTAGTGACATTTAGTGAGTTTTAGTTTAGAGGATCCAGGTTTCAACTTGTACTTGTGCTCAATGACGTCCAGAGAAAGCCTTAATACACTTGTCCAGCACCACAGCCTTTTGGCAATCACATGCAGACATGGTTGACTGTGCAACTCCAGTTGAGCTGTGTTCGAATTAAATCCATGTTACATTGTTTAAGCTAAACAGATTGTATACATTGGCCTTAAATTGCTTTTACAAAACTGAGCTTCCTAGGTTGGGATGACGAAGATCCACTCTTAATCACAATTTTAGCCCCCAAAAATGGCCATGCATGTGTATTCATTTAGCACCGGAAGGCATGTTGAATGAAAATAATCCTTATATATGCAATTACATTTTTCCTACTAGAATTCAATGCACTGTGAATAGTGCTTCATTATAATGGTGCCGTACATGTAACGTGCACATGCATACTAACGCAGCAGTAATGTGGGCAGGTGTGATAAAGGCGGAGGTAGAGTTGGCCTTGGCAATTAAGGCTAGGGTTTCTGCTTGGAAATCATGGGCAATTAGACATTCGCAGCTTAACTTTTCACTGAGTAACACAGTGCATGTGTATGGCATGAGATTGTTAGCCATACCATGTTTTTTGCATTGGCTCACTTATATGCTACTGTAAAGTGGCGCCTACATAATGTACGTTTCTCCATAGCAGGCGTTTGGACTGGTTATCAGGGTAAGGAATCACACGTTCATGTACATGGACCATGCCAATTAATAACACCTAACTGTGTCCCTTAGATTTACTTTGGATATCATTGCAAACAGTATGAACCAGAAACATTTCATGGTTTGTCTGATCAACTTCATTTCATTTGTTAATAAACATCAATTCTTACATTTCTGGGCTTTACAAAAGGTTGGGTCAGGGACAATTTAGGCCTAAAAATGAGATAAAAAACCTAAATAATGATGTGATTTCAAACAGGTGATAATAATCACGATGCGGTACAAAATCGGTATCCATGAGTCAATGACACAGCTTCACACCATGCAAGATGCTGATTTGGATTTATCACTGATATAAGTCTTTATAAGGTTCTTGTTGTCTTCGGTCCAGAGCACACAGCATCCCGAAAGAATCTGGAATACTGATTCATTGGAAGGCAACACACATTTCCACTGCGTGATGGTCCATCCTAGATGCTTCCCAGCCCAGACAAGTTGCCGCCACTTCTGGTCATGGTTACCATGAGGCTTCTTTTGTGCACAGTAAAACTTTAGGTGAGATTTATTACTCCAGTAGTGCTTGACAAAGGTTTGCTAAAATAATCCCTTATAATCCCATGCGTTTGTATCAGGTATTGATGAATGGTTTTCGATGCAGTGATGTCTGAAGGACCCTGGATGGCGGTTCTTTAGTTTAGGTTTGTGCCCTTGACCTCCATGGACTAAAAAAAGCACCCCTTCCAATCTTGCTTTGAGAAACATTTCTTTAAACTTTACAATCATTTTATTATGCATTTTGTGACAAACTGAAGAATAGCTGCCATCTTTACTCCTCAAACACTCAGCCTTTCCTGGGTAGTGATACTTTTGTACCAAATCATGATTATAGTACAAGACAAAGTAAACTTTAGAAACATTTTTTTTTTAAATGTGCAGTTCCCATCCTGCCCCAGCATTTTCTGATTTGGTGTTGTACAGGACATTTTTTGTTCCTTCATGTTTGTATTTGGAAGAATGCCACTTGAAAAGTTAAGCTTGTGTTGGGCAACTTGTGTATGCTCTTGCTTGTCCTCTTGTGAAAATGCCTTACAGTGATATGAAAAAAAAGTGGTCTAGTAGATACTGACACGTGAGCACACCTGCACAGAGTAGGCTAAATCATTTGATCAATATCTGAGCATTGCATTGAGCACCTCACCAATGTTGTATTGGTTTGACCTTTTCAGCCTCCTTCTGAAGTGCCCGAGTTTCATTCTGCTTGACCTGGCTTGGTGCAGAGTGTGAGAAAGAAGAAAATAAAAGAAAGCAGAATTCCTTAAATGCAAATTCTTCAAGATATAAAGACATTGATTAAACAGATTTTTTAGCAGTATGTGGCGTCTTGAGTCTTGTTTCTTGTGGTGTAGAGATGCCATTATCATCAGCAACATGCCCTAATGTTTTGTTATCTACTTGAAGAATAACACTGTCTAGGCACAGTGAGGGCAAAATGTCTTGAGAACTGCAGGACAATGACACAAAACACACCTCAAAGCTTATAGCACTACTTGCAAACCTAAAACCAATTAAACCCATTTATAAGCTCATCTGACGTGAAAGAAAGGCTAGAATTCAGTAACACAATATTTACTCAATTATTTTCCTACCTGCTAAATCCAGTTCGGGTCAAAGGGCACCTTCAGACCAGGCGCATCACAAGACAATCTGGAATGTTGGAATGTTGGAAAGGTTGGAATACCTTTTATCCAGAGGTTGGCTTTTGAAAATAGATGTAGGTGTGCTACAGGGGTGGGGGGTCGGCCTGTCAGTGATCAGACCACACTGTATCAAATTGATCTGAATGGCTGTTGTCCCAGAAGGAAGCCTCTTCTAAAAATGATGCACATGAAAACCCGCAACCAGTTAGTTGAAGACAAGTCGACTAAGGACTTGGATTAATGGAACCATGTCCTGTGGTCTGACAAGATCAAGATAAACTTATTTGGTTCAGATGGTATCAAGAGTCTGTGGTGACAACCAGGCGAAGAGTACAAAGACAACTGTGTCTTGCCTGCAGGTACTGGACCAACTGGACCAGCAGGACCAGAGTCCAGTACCTTAACCGCTAGGCTAGGCTACCGCTACACATCTGTACATATTTGACGGTTTGCTTTTTGACATTTTAGGGGAAGCTGTGCTTCTCTGGATGTCTTAGAGAAATTGCAGCTGCAACAATATAATTGTAATGAACACGCCCATCTGTTTCTCACTTAGTAACCGAATTAGCAATAAATTTAGACTTGATATTGTTCCCAGTGGAAGAAATAAATTCCGCTATAGGCTAAGCTCAGTAGCAGTTGGTCTAAATCTTTACACGTGATCACGTAATCTTACTGACCAGGCACAACAGAGTGTTTCCTGTATCCCTCAAGTGGAGCTGGAGTTGGTTGCATTGAATAGTACAAAGCCATTTTATGTAAGACATCTTGACGTCGTGTTTCGGATTCCCCTTTTAGTGATTGACAGCTGGTTTACTCATACTCCATTGGTCAAGTGTCTGGATGGGGTTCAGAAAGATGCATTAATATGATGACATTATACTATACAGTAATAGATACCCATAGACGCAAAGGCTTCATGTCTGAACGTCTGTTAGCTCTGTGTCAGGGACTTAAAAGTAAATTTGGCATGGCTGCTGTGCCGTTTATCAGAAGGAATTTGAGTTGTTGAACAGAGAGTGTCATGCTGCAGTGAGATATGTGATCATTTCTTTTACTACAATGCTGAATTCCACCAAGATTAAAATATAATATACAGACATTTCATTTGCCACATTTTAATGAAATTGAATTAGAATCTGGGCTTCCCATGCAGTCGTAATGTAGTTACCTTTAATATATCTTCCAATAGCAAATCTTTCAGCACTAATAAGCCTGCTGCTGAGGGTGCTCATTAACTTGTATGCATGCGTTTTGCGTTCATCAGTTTGAAAAACACCGGTTCCTAAGATGTCCATCGGATAAAGTGTATTACAGAATTTAGACACAGAGCCCAAACTGAGCAAACCTAAGGTCACAGTGGCGAGGAAGAACTCCCTAAATGTAACGAAGGGACAAACCTTAAGAGGACCAAGACTCAAACTAGCACTCAACCTCAGTGGTCAAGCTGTTACTGTATATGCAAGAATGAAATGAAATTAGCTAAATACATTTATTATAAAATAGAATAGCTAAAATAGACGACAAAACACGTAACAACTTCAATTAATAGAATGACGTAGATAAAATAATTAATATAATATCGTAGAAAATATTATAAAAACAGAATATACGACTGTGTCAAGGCATTATTTATTCCAGTATAAATGCAGTCACTGAAGGTTCTCATGCCATGTGGCAGGTAACAGTTTTGCCAGCAACAGTAGAATGGTAGGTGAGTTCTGAGTCTAGACTTTGATTTGGTCTGGGTAAAGGTATGCGGGCTAGAACTGGTCCAGAAAAAAAATGTTGTTTGTACTTAAGGTTGAAGCTGGACATAGAAGTATTGCCCATTAAGAAAACAGAATATGCAGTCACTAATATTAAGAACGCAGAGTCTATAACAACATATTGTTGTGCCAATTGTAGCGCTCGAGTCTGCCAGCACTAACTATAACAGCTTAGATAGAAAGGGTAAATCATTAACATAGCAAATAGGGATCACATAAGACATAAGTAATCTAACCCCCACAAACGTGTGATCACACAAGGCAGGAAGACAACAACGCAGCATCTTAGATCACTTCAGACAATGAACCAGGCATCGCCCTAACTCTAAAGCAAAGACACATAACCCAGGCCACAGTAGACCGAAGCCTAGATTAGCCTGGCAACCCATCTCCACACATCAGGCCTGTAATAAGCTTGTTAATTTTTGTAAATGTGCTCAGATACTGCGGGTCCAGGGCATCAGTAGAGCGTTACATTCAAGGTTATAGATCCATGGAACCAGTTTCTCGGCATCTATAAAATACAGCATACTTCTAAGTTTAGCAATATCACATATTTAGAAGAAAGCACTTCCAGAAATGTTGCTTAAGTGTGCCTTAAAGGAGAGGTCTGAATCTAATGTGAGTTTTTACAGATACACTGGACGTAATGGAACAGTTATGGATGTTTACCATAGACTTATGGGTGCAACTAATGATTCTTCATTTATATTTAAATAAAACAAAAGACAATTTAAAAACATACAATATTTTATTTACTTTACACATCCCGCTGTCTTATTGATTGTGGGGATTTCATTTCGTTTTCAGATATTTTATGCAAATCATCTGCATAGTGGTGGATAATGCAAATATTATCCCCTCTTTTGGAAATAACCCCTAATTTTTGTGAGAGGTGTGGCTGGCGCCACATTTACGAATAACAGAGCCTAGCTGGCTCACATATAGGGAAAATAAGTAGACCCATCAGTGACCTGTTTCACTTTGTGAGCTCAGAGCATAAATCTTTTATGTAAACAAATTGAGAGCAGTCAGTCCAGTAGGATCCAAATCTAGAAAGTGCCAATGATTTAACACCTATGTTATTTTCGAACCTATTTAGTGAAAACTTATGATCTACAGTATCAAGAGTGGACGACATATAAAATATGTCGACATATAAAATGACATATAAAAGTCAATAAGCAGGCAATAAGGTACTGGACCAGGGATCAGGATCCAAACATCTGCCAGCTTGCTATTGTTGGATCCTTGAGCAAGGCCCTTAACCCACAACCGCATAGTAAGTTGTTCTGTGCAAGAGTATCTGTAAATGTAAAATATTGTAGTCATGATCTAAAGCTAATTAAACAGATGTCTACACTAGTGCTGCATCTAATAGGTTTCTAAATAGCTGGGTGTAATGATAAGATTTGAGTTTTATGCTGAATATCTTATCATCAAAAAAATGAAAGAAAGAATTACTGTCGCGGCCAGGTGGAATTCCATAGTCAACAGTAATGTTTCTAGTTACTCTGGAGACTGTATTCAAAGGAAATCTAAGATTGGTCTTATTTTCTGCGTTGATGAGGGAAAATACACAGCTTTAGCTTTATAAATGGCAGGGTTATACACTGCCGTGCTATAGCATCGTCACCTTACAGCAAGAAGGTCCTGGGTCCAATCTCACGATGGAGCGGCCTGGGTCCTTTCTCTGTGGAGTCTGCATGTTCTCCCCGTGTCTGTGTGTCTTTACTCCGGGTACTCTGGTTTCCTCCCACAGTCCCACAAAGACCTGCTTGTTAGGTTAACCGATCACTGAAATTGGCATTGGTGTGTATATAACTAACTCAGATATAACCTTGTGTGTAGATATAACCTTATTTGTGCCTCTGAAATGGCCACTGATGCTGATAGTGACGCAAACCAAATTAACATAAAAGCATAGCCACTGTTGTCCCTAAAGAAATTATAGTCCCTCAACTTTAACCAAAGCTCTTTGAAGCTGCTGCTCAGTCCGTGCCTTATTAAAAAGGATAGCCCTGAACTGGTAAAAAATGGCCGTCTAACAGGCTAATGTTAGATTTTTACCTGCTTTATCACTGATGGTGAAAATCTCCTTCCATAATCCATAATGACTTTTTAAAAGTTTGTTCAGTGTTAACTGAATAACTAGGAATTAGACACATTGTGCATGCTCATGCATCAGGAGTGATAGCGGCCAGGCAAGGTTTAACTTAGAAAAAGTAAGTACAGTGTTCCTTCGCCACTTCGCGGTTCACCTCTCGCAGACTCGGTGCATCGCAGGCTTTCAAGAAATATTAATGGAAAAAAAATAGCGCAAATGTTTGCTGTTTCGCAGGTTTTTGCGGAACTTTTACGTTAAAAAAATCACAACATT
This sequence comes from Parotocinclus haroldoi, assembly GCA_034779995.1. NCBI lineage: Eukaryota > Metazoa > Chordata > Actinopteri > Siluriformes > Loricariidae > Parotocinclus > Parotocinclus haroldoi. The sequence continues at coordinate 111 of JAUZST010063678.1, read as the reverse complement.
TATAAAAATTTATTAAGAATCTGAATTCTAACAGTAAAGGAATGTTATAAATGATAAAATATGAGGATTGACAGTAAATAGCTGGTGTTTATACTCAGTGTGTAGGATATG